>JADBJO010004575.1:142500-152500 GCA_016801955.1 Conus betulinus
TATGTTTTCAAATAATGATAATGTTGCTTACATCCGTCAATAAGTAGGCAGCAATAAACTGAGGTAATTAGCCAACCTATTAAAAACTAATTAAAGCGAATGAAAACTACGGTGGGGGTACAGTTCTAACAGACCATTTACACTGAAACAATGTGGTAACACCGCAAATCCGGGTGGTTAAAATAAATAATAGCCTAAACATAACATACGATACAATGCAATACAACAGCGGGACTAAAAACAGACAGCATTCAGGACAGAGGACAGGATCCAGAAGACAGGATTTAGAACAGAGAACAGGATTCAGAACAGAGGACAGGATCTAGAAGACAGGATTCAGAACAGAGGATAGGATCCACAACAGAGGACAGGATCCAGAATTCAGGATTCAGAACAGAGGATAGGATCCACAACAGAGAACGATCCAGAAGACAGCATTCAGAACAGAGGATAGGATCCAGAACAGAGGACAGAATGCAGAAGACAGGATTCAGAACAGAGAAGGACAGGATACAGAACAGAGGACAGGACCCAGAAGACAGGATTCAGAATAGAGGACAGGATCCAGAACAGAGGACAGGATACAGAAGACAGGACAGGATTTAAAACAGAGGAGAGGACATGATTCAGAACAGATGACATGTTTCAGAACAGAGGACATGTTTCGGAACAGAGGACATGATTCAGAACAGAGGACATGATTCAGAACAGAGGACTGGTTTCAGAACAGAGGACATGATTCAGAACGCAGGACAGGATTAAAAAGGAGATTATCAGAATGAAGGACAGGTTTCAGAACAGAGGACATGATTAAGAACAGAGGGCATGATTCAGAACAGAGGACACAAAAAAGAAACAGAGGAAGAAGAGTACCTTTTCAACAAAGGTGTGATGATGAGTAATGTTTTTAGCCGTCGGACACCCTTGACATTTTTTTTTTTTTTTTTTTTTTAACTGAGGAGAAGCATGTGATGTTTAGTTCGGTGTTAAGTTAAGCCAGAAGAATCAGCAAAACAAAAATGGTAATGTTCGAAGCTGTATGATAGGAGAACACAGCACAGCATAGTGCAGCGAAGCACAGCACAGCACAACACAGCACATCAGCTTTATTCTAGTATAGCCCAACAGACCACACTGGTCTCTTTGCCCAAACCTTCAGCAAGCCACGAAACAAAAAATACCCAGTAACAACACAGTATCCGAAATCACCTTGAACAAACATCGAACAGAGGAGGGTGACCTCGCACAAAGCGACCTTGACGTCCATGTTAACCTTGACTTGCCGCGTCACGTGGGTGAGCCTGCCTGTCTGCACGTGAAACAGCTCCGGTGAAGTGTCTCTGAATCCAGTCTATCCTGAAGTCTTTGGTCTTCACGCTGCCCTTGAGGCCATCTCCGTCTCTTGGTGAAGGCAGTCAACAACAACTGTGAGAAAGCAAAATTCTGTTTAGTTGACAGAGGCGTTCAAAGGCCTAATAACGGGGGGGTTTAACATTCAAGCTTTCAACTGCTGAGTATTAATGAAAGGTGGTTAATGTGTAATGCTGTACCTGTTCGTGACATGTGTAAATGACTCACATCAAAGTGATTAAGTAGCGTAGCGCCTTGTACTGCTGCGTGATAATGAAAGGTGGTTAATATGCAAGAATTTGTAGTGGTGTACCTATTAGTGACGACCTTTGTAAGGGACTCACGCTAAAGCAGGTGAAGCTGGATGGGAAAGAAATCTGAATAAAGAAATAACATGTCATGACTAATCTGTCCCCCACTGACCCCATCACAAAGTCGTCACAGTCACTCACTGAAGAGGGGGGAAAAAAATTTCCTCGATAGTAGGAAAAACCCAATGGAGAGTTGGACAACAGGTCTTCAGAAACAAAACAAACTCAGACAAATGTTTCAGCTCTGAACTCCTTACACTCTACAGCGACCAGACCCCATCCAGGCCAAGACTCATAGAAGCATTAAGAAAATTGTGCTGACATGATTCGGTTCAGCACCTCCTAAGTGGTCCTTCTGAGGAATGTCTGACCGACATTGTTACTGGAGGACACCTGCCGTAAGTTGGGAAATTTGTCTTCAGGAGCTCACTTTTGCTCCTCCTCGAACAGATCCAATTGGAACTCTTCAGCTGCCTCTGCCATTGCCTTTAGGGCTCTGGTCCTCTTCTTCCCTGAAAGGAACAGTAGTTTCACGAAACAATTGGCAAATGAGTACACCTCCATCCCCCCCCCAACCACCACCACCACCCGACTCCGGCAAGGATTTTAGCTTGGAGCCCGATTCCCTCAGACTACAGCTATACCGGCATGCTTCTCAGTCTTTTAGGTATGATCTTCCGCCATTTTGCTTTGAAACAATTATAGAGACTTCAGTTAGAATTATTCTCCGTTTTGCTTTGATGTAGTATAGCGACTTCACTCAGAATCATTTGTTTTGATGATCATGAGTGGAGTATTATGTCCGATCATATTCCACTCTCCCTGATGATCTTGTGGATGGTTGTCGCATTCAGTAAGGTCCTCTGTGTGTTTCCAGTCATCCCCTCCATCCAACAGACTCGGCTTCCGTGCCCCTGATATCACAGCTCTTTCAGATCATGTTTGTTGTCTCCTGCCGTGTAGAACGTTGTCGCTGGAGCTGCTGCTGGTGTACTGTTTCTTCTGGCAATACAAACCGCATGTGCTGTTTCTTAAAGCTGTGCCTCCATGTGTAGCTTTCTTACTCTCTCTCTCTCTCTCTCTCTCTCTCTCTCTCTCTCTCTCTCTGCTTCTTGTCAATCCCTCTCCGTCTCCTCTCCTCCTCTCTCTATCATTTCTCCTCTCCTCTTTCTTCCCTTGCTCTCCCCTTCTCTTGTTTTCCAACAACATCCTGTAAGATTGCAGTGAATTGTCTTATCTCTTTGTTTATATATATATATATATATAATTTTAGAATTAAAGTTTCAAGGTACGAAGACTGATTGTTTCGTTATTTGTAACGGTTCTCATTCACACTGTCCGGTAGTTCGTTACTTTTCTTGCAAAGGATGCCAGATTTATAGGAAATAACGCGTCAACAGCAGTGGGTGTGTGCCGGTTCTAAGCTCGCATATCCCACGTACAATCACATGCAAGCCGAATTCTCGACTAGAGCCCCCACCCCGCATCGCTACCACTGTACACTGTCAGCTGATGTGGAG
Source organism: Conus betulinus (assembly GCA_016801955.1). NCBI lineage: Eukaryota > Metazoa > Mollusca > Gastropoda > Neogastropoda > Conidae > Conus > Conus betulinus. The sequence goes on from JADBJO010004575.1 coordinate 145,682, forward strand.
AACTTTTTGTGTACGTTGAATTCAGCAGGTCGTCAATGTCGCTAGAACGCAGGGAGACTGACTCTGGGTTGACTTCAGGCGTGGTTGTGCGAGACTTGTCGGGCTAGGATGTAATGGAGGTGTGTGGCCGGGATGCTCAGTGAGGATGGACAGTGCAAGCGCACACAAGAAAGTTACATTGACACAAAAGTAATCAACAACCGAAAAGAAAAACAAAAGTTTTGTGTGTGTGTGTGTGTGTGTGTGTGTGTGTGTGTGTGTGTGCGCGCGCGTGCCAGTGTGTGTGCGTGCGTGTGTGCGTGTGTGTGAATCTATTAGACAACACTTTCGGCCAGAAAGGTATATTTGACAATTCGCAGACGCATACAAATAGTCAGAGACAAAAGAAATCGTCGTAGCAGGCATAAATCACAGCTCAGAATTTTCTGCTGCGCCACTGCGTAGCTGTAGACTAAAAAAAATACACCATTCTGGTGGCAGCATCCATATTCTTCGCCTGCCATAACAAAGAGCAGATGAGACGCATTCGCGAGATGCATTCACTTCCTCCATAGTGCATAGAATTAAATCTTATAAACTTCCGGTCACCATTAAAGTTAGGGGAGAGAAGAAAAAAAAAAATGTTCCGCAACCTTAGTACCGTGAAGTTGACAACAAATGAAATATCAGAGTGTTAAAAGGTGAAAAGAGTACGAACTAGACAGAAAACGTAAATTCATAGATAAATAACGTGACTACTGACTTGAGAGGGAAAAAAAAAAAACCCACTCCATTGGAAAAACCTACCTCCAGTTGGCCCACTGTTGTCTGAGTTGTGCACCTTGCTTGGTTGTCGTCACACTCCACTCCCCATCGCCTGCAGTCTGAACATGGCACGATCGAAGAGTTCACGATGTGTTTATTCCTTTCTGAGATAATTGCTTTAATAACTGCTCTGACGCAGTCTGCCAAGCCCGCGTCACGCTTCCTTAATTTTTTCGGTCCTTTTTCTTTTCTTTTCAAAGTTTTCTTTCGTTTTTCTCCTTTGAGGCTATGGACAGACTATGGGGCAAAAGAAAAAAAAAGAACTGCAGCTGCATCAAAGAGTGAATCTGCCTGCCATATGAATTCATTTCCTGGAACGCCTGACAGAAAACAATCAATGTTCATTTCCTTCACGTCGTTTGATTGAAATGACATTCTGGTCAACATTACCGTTTGGGGAGAGAAAAAAGGAATAAACACCAAATCAAGAATATGCCAGGTTTGTGTCATTGCAAGAAAATTGTTGTACTTGTTACAGGGTTCGTAAATCGGGGATAATAACACATGGACTGGGTCATTGAAAGCAAAAACGATCAGGCACAAAAACAAAACAAACAAAATTAAGAAGAAGAAGAAGAGAAGAAACATTTTTTTTTGGATGACCCACTATTTTCTGACATTTTAAGAAGACCTGAAGATGCGCTGAGACCAACTGGTAATACACTTAGATATAAAACAGCAAAACAAGGACAGTAATAATGATGATTGAAAATACAGGAGTGAACAACATTTTCATATACCGTGATTTCTAACTGTGTTGGATACAAGGACAGACAAAAATGTGATAAGAGTTTTGCAAATAAGACAAGCCGCTGTGGCAAAGTGGTTAGCAACGCGGATTCCGGCTGGAAGATTGTGGCTTCGATTCCCATCAGAAACATTTACTTTTGTGGGGATTTTTCGGCACATGACCGGGTCTTACCCAGAGTTGCGTATGCTCAAGGCTCAGTTGGGAAGACTGGAACACACTGTATACGTCTTTTGAGAGTGTTGCTCACATTTCCTGACCAACGCTGCAGGTGTCTGTATCTCTCAGGTCTGGTTGGCGCCGGGATGTATGGAAACAAGCGTAGAGTACAGCCCTGCCATGCAGTCTCAGACCAGAATTCAGCTATATAACATCACCAAAGTGACTCGGCGGCGGCAGTGCAGTGTCTGCTCTGGTGGGCTGCCTCATTGCGGCTGAATGAAAAAAAAAAAAACAAAGCAGAGCAGAAAAAAAAGTAAATAAAGAAAGATAATACGAGTGCCACCAACCTAGCAGACTAGCAGAAACCAGCAAAAAACATATCACGCCAAACAACTGCCCAGCTGTCACTCTCTATAATCCGCAGGTTGCTTGCTAGTCACCATCAACTCTCCATCGTTATACACGAATTGTGCTTTGGGCTGAGTGAACGACAAATGGGGTGATGACTGGAGGGAGGAGGAAGGAGAGAAGAGCGGGGACACGGGTGTGTCGGCGGATGGGAGGGGGAAGAGGAGAATAAGCGGGTCCTTTCTTGCCTGCAGACTTGGTCTGGAATCGCTGTCTTTTACTAGCCTGTGGTGGCCAAGGTTCGCTGCAACACAGTCCAGCAGCACCAAGACACTGATGCTGTGGATAATTGAGCAATCTTAGTTTTCTGGTCGGCTACACACTCTAATTGAACACGGCACCCGGTATGATCGCAGATAACTGTAGCTGTGGGTGAGTGTGGAACGACTGCTTCTGGCTCCCTTCTTCGTTTCGGCGTGTGCCTGTTTACAGTCCGAAACAAACAAACAAACAAACAAAACAAAATAAAATAAAACAAAACAAAAAACCAAACAAACAAAAACAAAACAAAACAAAACAAACAAACAAACAACAACAAAAAAACAGCACGAATTTTTCGTTGCAGCAGGGAGATAGCATGCTACAGTCGTTCCTATCTGCATCAGACTGTGTAAGCCGTATTCATTTCATTCCCGTATTTAGATGGCATGACTTTAAAAAAAAAAAAAAAAAATCAGTACGCACAAATGTCATTTCGTCTACTTTTCACAGCACAATTTGTCATTGAATGAAAACATTTTTGTCATAACGACACTGAAATTTCACGACACTGGAAGCTTTGTCCAGAAGAATAATGAAAAGCGACTTTTCCCATAAATTAAGATCACCGATTGTGTTCTTTTTCAATATGGCAGACATTACAGCTTCCTTGTCACCTAGTCGCATCCTCACTAAAAGACTGTCTATGCTACATCCTTTGAGGTAATTTTAAAAGGAATTTAACGTCAGTCCACCAGTTAACAGGGACAAACACATTATAAGACAACACATGACGCGTTGCGACCTCTTCGGTCTTCGTCAGGAAGAGTTTGACCATCCTGCGCCGAATTTGAGAAGTTAAGTGGTTGCTCGTTCTTCGTTTTCGTTGTCATGAATGTTGTCTATATCTTTGCCTAAGAAGACGAAAGAGCTGGAAACGCCTCGTGTTTTGTTTTGTAATTTGTCCCGATTAACTGGCAGATTTACTTGAAATTCCTTCCCAAAAAAAATTTGTTTCAGTTTCCGTCTGCACTAACCTCACTTTAAAACTATATCTTGACCTGTACCCATGTAAGCTTTGTTTCTTCATTTCAAAACAAAATCTTTTTAATATCTACTTATAAATCAGGATGCAGTCGCCATCTGGTACATGGATGGATAGTAGAAACTTCTATATTATGTATCAGTATATCGTAATACTAAATGCATGATCCTGTCTTTATAACAGGTATTGTGTGTACCGCTGCTGTTCTGTCATAACGCTTCTTATGTAGATCTTGGAAGTTCTAATCATCGTTACTGTACAGGGAAAAAAAAAAGGAGGGAGAGGGGGGTGGGGGAGGGGGAAGGCGGGAGGCAAGAGAGAAGATACTGGGTGGGGTGGTGGGGAGACGGGGCGTGCAGAGGAGAGAGAGAGAGAGAGAGAGAGAGAGAGAGAGAGAGAGAGAGAGAGAGAGAGAGAGAGAGAGAGCCTAGTGCCATATGACAAGAACTCTTCATCTGGCGTATCTCACCGTCACTCACGCCAGCCAGCAGGTGACCAATGTACTGTGTAGAGGTCCCTTCAACCAGTGTGACTTTCTACCGCTTTTTACTAGGCTGCATGCCCAACTTCCAGCTACAAGCAGAACCAGCTTCAGAGAGAGAGAGAGAGAGAGAGAGAGAGAGAGAGAGAGAGAGAGAGAGAGAGAGAGATTTCACGACGGCACAACACTCTCGAGATCAGTTAGAATTTGTTCCAGAACCTTATAATGGTTTGTGTATCACTTCCGTTTTTGTCCAGCAGACTTTTTGCTGCGGCTTACCGGAAAGAACGAAGGCTGCAATATACAATAGTGTGTGGAATGCTCGCCTAATTTCAATTCATTTAACATCTGTTCAAAAATGTCACTCATCCCATGAGGGAGAGAGTGAGGACCATACTAAGGTCAAAAGTGCCAGGCATGCAACGAAAGTAGGCCTCAGCCTACTGGTCGGTGTTACCAGTTTACTTTATCTGAGCAAGACAGGTGGAGAAGACATTGAACAGAATGCAACTGTGAAGTAGACTGTCGTTCATGTGTGAAGTAACTGGTGTTTCGTATCTTAAACGTGGAGAGCATGTCCAGTGAGAGTCGTCAGTAAAACTGCTTTTAGTTAGGAAAGAAGCGAAAAAGCAGGCAAAAAAAAAAAAAAAAGAAAACGATGAGCGAAAAATATGAAGACACACGCACACACACACACACACACACACACACACACACACACACACACACACACACACACACACACAAATGCAAGCAGAAGTTGGGAAACAGGAAAAAGGAAAAGAAAAGAGTACTCAAAAAGGGGGGGGGCAGGGGGGGGGGGAAAAAAGAGAATTCTCTCAAAGAAGAAAAATAAGGAAAGAATTTTTATGAGTAAAACTTTAAAAAAGAAAAACTACTAAAGGAAAAAAAAGAAAAAAGAAAGACAAAAGTAGACACATAGAGACAAAAGTCGGTATGAATTTTGATGAGTAAAGCGAAAAAAGACAAAACTATAAAACAACACAACACACACACACACACACACACACACACACACACACACACACACACACACACACACACAAGAGTATGCAATGTATATGAAAGTAGGGAAAAAGCATAGGGAAACAGACGTAGGACAAAGACAGCCACAAAGACAGGTGACTGAGCGGTTCTCGAGTCTCAGTTCTGGCACAGCGCGTGTCACAGGTGACTGACGCTGTAAAAGGCAGGGCCACTGATGGACCTCTTCCGGCCCTTGATGGGGGCAGCGTAGCTGTTGACATGCGTTCAGGATGGGTATTGATTGAAGCAGGAGCAGCGGACTTGATGACACCCTCTCTCGTTTTGCCCCCCAGGTTAAACAGCCTTACTTCTGTCTCAGTGTGTGTGAGAGAGAAAGGGGAGTGGTGAGGCCGAGGGGGTGGGGGCGGGTGGGTGTGGGGGCGTTAGTGGAGTGGGGGTGGAAAACACGAAAAACGGAAGAAAGATATAGCATTGTGGAGAGAGAGAGAGAGAGAGAGAGAGAGAGAGAGAGAGAGAGAGAGAGAGTATCTGAAATTTCTTCGGGCGCCTTGACGGTTTATCTATTTCTTTACGTTGCATTTATATAGCCCCACAACTCCAATTCATTGTCACCATTTTATAATAACTGAATCGAAATAGAAATATGATATAGATGTTCCAGTTTTTGTGGTGGTTTAATGTGTACTTTAGAAAGAAGGGCCTCCACGATTCTTTACCTGTACAAGAACGGTTGCTTCTTTCAAAGAGTAGGCTACGTATGGTGTGCAATGTGAGGTTAGTTAATCCACATTTCATTTCACTTATTCCTTTCATTTCTTTGTTTGCTTGCCTGCCGTCACTTAAGTGTATGAGCGTTCACTGTAAGAGAAAAAAAAAAAAGCCCACAGAAGAAGGGGGAGGGGGGGGGGGGGGGGGTGCGAACAAGAAGTGAAAAGTGATGTGATCAGACGGGGGTAGAAGGATGGGGGTAGTAGGGAACCAGGAGTGCGTGCAAATTGTGCGCATGCGCATGACAGTGTGCACGCTTGTGTGGCAATATTGACCATCGCTAGGAAAACGCACTTGACCTGAATGCAAACCGTGTTAATATGAGAGAGATCACTAGGCCCCGGGGAGAATGGGGAAAATGAAGTCCATGTTCGTATTAATGGAGAACGTGTGTTCATCTCTAGTTTCTGACAGCGTGTTCGCTGATCAAACATTTTACTCCCGCACCAAGTTGCAACTCTGTTTCAGCCACGTGACGCGATGCAGTGGTTAGGGTCAAAGACTTTGGCTTGGGAGGCCTGGGTTTGAATCCCAGTAGCTGAACCATTTATTGGTGCGAATTTCAGCCCTGGATAGCTCCTATCCAGAATCCTAATGTGCCATGCATTAAAATGAGAAGACTGGAACCATACAAGAGCAAAAGCAGACTTACTGCGCCGCCAAACGAAAGACCAAACAATGACAAAACAAACGAAACGCGTTTCGACCTATTTGGTATTCTTCAGGCAAGACTTTAAACATTACAGACATTGAAAACGAAGGTCGAACAGTATAGCCACTTTTCTCTTCGAACCGAGTGTAGGACAAGGGATTGTCTGTTTGTCCTTCGTTTCCATTGCCTTTGATGTTATTTGTCGTGCTTGAAGAAGGCCAATTAGGTCAAAACGCGCTGTGTTTGTTTTGAAATTTGTTTGTTCTTTCGTACGACGGCGCATTAATTCTGTTTTTGCTCTTGTTTCAGTTTCCGCATGCGGTCACTTTGGAACCAGCATAGTCAAGTTTTATCAACTTAATGTATGCGTCACTGAGAGAGTCGCTCAAATATCCTGACCTGGACTGCAGATTTCAATCCCTCGGGAATGATTGACGCCTAAATCTATTATGAAGGAAGCGTGGAATAAAGGTAACCTCTGATAAGAGTGGATCTCATAGCAGCCCCTTCATCAACCTCACATTTTGTCCTCAGTATAGAATCTC
>JADBJO010004575.1:157500-193949 GCA_016801955.1 Conus betulinus
TAAAATTAAAAGAAAAAATATAAATAGATAAATAATATATGCATATATTTCCATCCAGAACATTATATAAAGTTGTAGTATTTTGTGCATTTCTTTTTATCATCAAACAAAAAAAATTTTGAATTAGTGTCATCTTGCTTTTATCCAAATGAAATGAGTTTCAATGAATGTCATTTTGTTATTGTATGAACAGTCCCTGAATTTAGTGTGTGAGTTTGTTTTAAGTGATACAGATAACATTTCTGCTGGTTTTGATCCATGGAATATCTTGTGTGAGTCAGTCTCAACACCCTTGCCTCACTTCATCCTGATATGCCTGGTGTCATCTGATCCATGGATGATTTTTGCTTATCTTTTTTAAATCAGGCCTTATGTAATGTGTTTTTTTTTTTTTTTATATATTTAGTTAATATGAATGTGAATGTTTTAAGGTTTACAAGTAATTCATGCTCTTGTGCTTAAATACACACTCTTCTCCTCTTAACTTTTTACTGCCTTTATATATATATATATATATATATATATATATATATATTTGTTGCATACCTTTGGGGCATAGTATGGGGGTTGGGATAATTCCCAGCTGGTGGAGTGTCAGACTTGTAATTCTAGTGATTCTGGCGTTGTTGATCAATTCATCACCAAGTCGTTTTGGTACAGGGAGATTTTTCCTTTGGAGTTAACACTGGTTCTGACTCGTGTCCCAAAAAGTCTTTTGAATGGGACTATAAACTGAGTTTCCATTTGTGAAGGCATGTATGATACCTTGCACAGAGGTAAAATCCCATCAACAGCTTTCATAAGAGAAGGCCAGTTTTGCAGTTGTATAGATCACATTTTTTTTTTTTTTTTTTTTTTTTGCTGTCCCAACCTCTGCACCACCTTAGAGGCAGTGCACCCACGCCGCTCATTCTGACACTCCGTCCACAGCCACAGCTGGTTGTTCCTGCTGCAGCCCCGGCACCGGCAATCTGCAGGGAGCAGTCAATGTTAAGCCGTCAAGAGGCAACCCACCTGAGGAGACACCGCACTGCTGCCGAGTCACTTCGGTGGTGTTCACTGGCGCCTGTTCTGATCTAACATATGCAGGACACCGCCTACTAAGCCCTTACTGATGACAATAATTGCTTAGTCGCGGAGCCGGCGTGAGCGAGCTCTCCCTCCGGAGGGCGCCACCAGTCCGTCCAACGACAGCCCCCCATGGACTCACCGATATCGGTGACCCTGACGGAACAAAACCAAGACCACAGACGTGGAGAGGACATTGAAATTGAGGTCACCATGAGAGCAGTGCATGAAGGGCCACAGAGTTTGAGACTTTTTTTTTTTTATGCTAATCGATGAGAATGAGGATGAATAAGATGATGCAACGGATTTTTCATTTCGGTCTGAGACTACATGACAGGGCTGTACTTGTACATTATGCTTCCTTTCATAATATATCCGGTGTCAACCAGCCTGAGAGATACAGGCACCTGCAGTGTTGGTCAGGAAATTTGAGGAACACTCTCAGAAATGCATTAATTAAGTGGATGAAACTTGACTGTGTGGTCCCAGTCTTCCCAACTGAGTCTGCAGTAAACTCAACTCTGGGTAGGAGCTGGTCGGGGCAGAAAAAAACCGACATGACTCTGATGGGATTCGAACTCATGACCTCCCAGCCGGGAGTCCGCGGTGCTAACCACTTCGGCACGGCAGCTGTTATGGATCAACATTTTACACACAGCATGCACCCAGCATGGAAAATCAGAAGAATGAAAGAAGAAAATTGAGTGACAGTTAGTAACAGTATAACACAAAAGATGACTAAAATGTAGCGCCAGCAGGCAGCTCTTCTTCATTTAGGTCTACCCAGGAAGGTGGCCAGCTGTGTAAATTGAGCATGGATTGTATGAGCTTGGTATCAAACCGAGGATATGTGCTTTATAAGCACTCTTAATAATAATAATGATGATGGTGATGATAGTGTGTATCCTATAGGGCCCAGAAGAGCATTAAAAAATATATCATATGTACTTAAGTAGAATTAAAAAAAAAAAAAAATTGAAAACATGCTCAAACACAAAGCTCTTCATGGTACACAAATCCTGTTGGGTTTTGGTTGAAAAAGAAAGATATTTTAACAATAGTTCAATTTTTTGACTGCTCATCGATGACAACATATATCTTAATTTGACCCATACTTTTAATTGAGGGATATTCACACACATCTGGATGACATGAGTCCTAAAGGACCCATATTTTAAAGTTCAGTCTCTCTCTCTCTCTCTCTGCGTTGCTCTCACTGTCTGTCTGTGTGTCTCTCTCTGTCTCTTTTTGTCTTTTGTCTCTCTCTCTTGAGTGTTCATCTGACAGATCAGTGGAAAAGTGATGCTTCCTCAGATGAAGTGTTGCATGAAGCCAAGGCAGTGAATTTATGAAGACTCCACAGACTACTAGGGATAGCTAGCTTGGCTTTGGAGATGCAGCTTAAAACCATGCAAGATGCAGGTGCAAGCAAAGCATGTTGGAGATAATGCTGCATCTTCTCACAGCAACAGTGCTCAAAATGCCAGCTGCCCAGCACTTACAGAATTTTATGTGCATAACACATACCAAGAGCAACAACAAAAATCTATTGCCCGATTTTTAAGCCATTGATGTAGCCCCAAGCTACTGTCAACAGTTTCTTTTCACATGAACTCAAACTTGAATGTTATTACTTGTCCATGCTTGCACAAAATTTCTTTGTTTCCTTGTTTTCACTTGAGCTAAAAGTATTCATTCATACACGCATATATGTATGCATACACACATGATTCATAAATGAATCTATTAAAATCATATATGTTTACACAGTTTCCAAAACTTAGAAAGTTCACATCGCTTAATGTCAGCCAGTTCTGTCATACACACACATACTCAAAACACACACACACACACGCGCACACACACACACACACACACACACACACACACACACACACACACACACACACACACACGCACACACACACGCACATGCACTTTTTCTCTGTTTTTCATGACCGTTGCCCCTCCCCTCCCCCCTCCAGCCCGCTTACAAACATACAGTAGTGCCTCTCTCTCTCTCTCTCTCTCTCTCTCTCTCTCTCACACACACACACACACATACACACACACACACACACACACACACACACACACACACACACACACACACACACTCTCTATTCTGTCATATCCCTTGCCCCATTTTTGCCCACATATATCACACAAATGCATCCACTTGCAGCATGCATGCATGCATGCACACACACACACACACACACACACACACACACACACACACACACTAAATGCATGCACAATCTTTATGGACAAATATTATCTGTGCACTGTATGCTGCAGCTATGGTTAATAAAAGAAAGTGTATGATCAATTATGCATCCAGTTACGATGACTTAATTGACATGGATGGGTCCTGTAAGACCCAGATCATACGGCCAGGTATACTTATTATTGCTCTTTGAAAAATATGAGTCCATAGGAATCGCATCTTTCTTTCATCAAGAGCTTCATCCAGCAAGGTCAAAATGGGTACAAGATAATACTTCCATAGTGGAGATGTGCTACCAATGCTGTATAAAATCTTGAGCGTTAAAGTATCTATTCAAAGAAGAGTAAGTTCTTATTATCAGTGCCACTGTTTGAATAGCCTCATTTTTCATATTATCAGTGTTTTGGTCAAAGCATGATAAAGAATGAATCATGTTAGAGCTGTATGAAATGATATAAACATAATATGGTTTTTTTCCTTTAAAAGTTTAAATCACAACATTAAATAGACCATAAAATATTTCTTAGAGATATGCAAATTGTAAGTTGCAGGTGTATTTTATGTTCATATTAGAATGAGGCTGACGAAGACAATGATATGAAGTTCCATTCTGGTTAAGAGTAGGCATGACAGGGGATTCATGATATTCTAGCATCAGTCAGGACTGAGACAAAATGATAACTCAAGCACCTTGAAGAATATTTGGACAGCATACTCAACTCAGACAGTTGATCAAAACAGATGAAACTGTACTATGTAGTTCAAGTTTTTCCATTTGATCCCATAGGCATGGCAACCACTATTTCCAATAGGAGCTGGCAAGGGCAGAAAAAAACACAAAATAAATGCCTGGTATAGGACTTGAACCCAAGACCTGTCAGCTTGCAACTCGTGATGCTGACCACTGTACTGTGAGCTGTGCCAGGAGCTTTTGTCAGTAAATCAGTAAAACCAGCTACAGCTAATACAAAATGAAATAAATACATGAATAAAAAAGCACTAATTTACTAGTTGCCATGGTGCAGTGGTTAGTGTTTGGGATTCCTGGCTGTGAGGTTGTGTGTTTGATTTCCATCAGAGCCAATTGTATTTGTGGGATTTGGGGGGCTCATGATTGGTAACTATCCAGATTTAAGTTTACTATTAGCTCAGTTGGGAAGACAGGAACCACATAGTTGAGTTTCATCCATGTAATGTAAACTTCTCTGAGAGTGTTGCTCAAATAGCCTGACCAACACTGCAGGTCTCTGCACCTCTCAGGCCTGGTTGATACTGGGATATCTTATGAAAGTAAGCATAGAGTAGAGTCCTGTCAGGCAGTCTGGGACCAGAATGGAACTTCGTGGCACCATCTTCATCATCCTCAGCCTCATAGATCAGCGGGGATAGAAAAATCATTAATTCTGAAGGAGATCAGTCTGCCCAGTTGAATTTTGACAGGATCAGCACATGCATCTTACCCCCCTTCCCCCTCTTCCCACCACCTTGCCCATTTCCTCTTCTCACTGTCCTCCCTGCCCTATCCACAGAGAGAGAAGTGTGTGTGTGTGTGTGTGTGTGTGTGTGTGTGTGTGTGTGTGTGTGTGTGTGTGTGTGTGTAAAGTTCAGCTCTGCCAGGCGTTTTGTTTATGCGCTGACATGTGCACAAGAATCTGCAGCACAGTTTTCTCCGTCCATATTGCAGTGTAGCTTAGAAAATTTTTGCTACCCATTGCAGATTAGATTCTCAACAATAGATGACATGTGTACGAAAGGCCATGTAGAAAAAATCTGCAATGCAATCATGAGTGTATTCCCACTTGCTGGAAATTCTGTGTTGAAAATTCATGTTTCCATCAAGTCCTATCTTTGAATTTGTTGACATTGTCTCTTTGTTTGTTTGCCTGCATGATTAAAAAGAAGAAAGTTTTTCATATTTCATGAATTCTTTTACTGTCATCTTTAATCCTGGCTTTTTCGCCTGTCTTTGTTCTTTACAGTCTTTGCCATTGTTTTTCGTATTACATTTGTAACAAATGCTGCGAGCTCAGATGAATGCTGATGGTAGGATGAACAGTGAAGTTTGTGAACATGCGTGGAATGACTGGCAGATAATGTACAATGGCATGAAATGTTATATTTAAGAAGTTATACATTATAAATTGTGTGCAGCAGCTAATATGGTCTCAAACAGTTCTGACACTGGGTTTGAGGCATAAAATAGTGAAAATAACAATGATAGTGATGTGATCCATTTGGTCATATAATCTTGTAGTGTGTGCATGCATGCACATGAGTGTATGTGTTTAATACATGATTGAAAGTTGAGAGCTGCTGATGTTTTCTGGTTTAAAAAGCCACAATTGTATTAAACCTTGTTTTACAGTTAAAAAAAATATTATGCGCAGGTATTTCTGGAAAGTCTCAGATCCTGTTTGCCCTGGTGTTCCTGACCCGATACCTGGATTTGTTCACCACCTTCATCTCACCATACAACACCATCATGAAGGTGTTCTTCATTACCTCCTCTCTCTTCACGGTCTACCTCATATTTGTCAAGTTCAAGTCCACCTATGACTCGAACCATGACACTTTCCGCATGGAGTTTTTGGTGGTACCTGTGGGCGGCTTGGCTTTCCTGGTCAACCATGAGTTTACTCCCATGGAGGTAATGTTGAACATATTGCCATTTGATTAAATGTACATTGTACCCCTCACTGTCTTTCCTCCCAACCTTTCTTTAATCTTCCCTTTTAAGTCAACACAAATTAGACAGGATACACGCTGTCTAAAGGATACTTTTGTCTCTCAGCAAATTACATTTTGTACAACTTTCCTGCTATCAGAGTGTGAAATGTTTGATGAAAAATTACAAAGAATGCAAATGTTATTGCTAGATAACTGATAAAAGTAATAATACTACACCCATTAACTTTATTTTCCAACATTAGGCATGCACACATATAAACCAACACATTGCTCCAATGCCTCTGTGACACAGACTGATGTGCTCTGACTCCACCCTCTACTATTACTGAGTACTATTACGAATTAGAGCGTGCACACATAAATATGTTGCTATACCATGCAGAAAACTTACAGAATTTTAAACCTTAACTGTCTGTGTGAGATGACTCGTAAATTGCTGTATAGAAATAAGTCTTCCCACCACAGGATTACATCCCAAGTTAACAGGTCAGGAAAAGTTCATGGTTTCAGGCTGCAGTTTAAACAAAGAATCCTTTGACAAGCTTCACTGTGTGTAATATGACTGTTTTTGCCACATAATGCATGGAAAGAAATGGCACAACCATACAGGATTTCTCAGATTGTTACAAATTGAGGAGGTGAGGCGGGTGGGGGATTTAAGGCAACAGACTGAGAGGAAGGGAAAGGCTGGTTTGAGGGGAATGGGGTAGGGATACGAATGTTAGGCAGACAGGGGTGTTGGGCACACTGTCGGATACTTTTTGAACAACAGCAGTCTAAAGTGGTCTTTGTCGTTGTAGACTGTTACTTAGTTCACTGTTTGGCTTTCTGCAGTTCACTAAAGTGTGTTACTTTGTTCACCAAAGTGTGTTAGTACTGTTACTTAGTTCACTAAAGTGTGTTACTTTGTTCACTAAAATGGGTTACTTAATTCACTAAAGAGTGTTACTTTGTAACATGTTTGTAATCCTCAAAGTGATGACTCAGATGCACTTCGTTTACTTCTTCTTTCATCATTGACTTACTTGCTACAGCAGAAACAACGTAAATAGTGATGAAATAAAAAGTTAGGTTGTCAGGGAAAAAAATACTGGTTGACTGTACTGTAATTAAAGCAGTTGGTTCTGTATGTTACTTAATGACCTGACATTTCTCCCTTCAAATTAGTTTTTTTTCCAAGTTTTCAATTGCATTAATAGAAACAGTGATGACTTTTAAAAACAAATCAGTTAAAGATATTGAATTAATTAAGTTGGCATTGACAGTTTTCTTGTATTTTAGAACAAAATGCCATCTCTGACAGTCTTTGTTAATTCCACTCTCATGTTGTTTATCCTTGGTGGAGAAATGCTGATAATCGAAAACAAGTGTTATTGTTAGTGTGTCTGCTTTTTTTTTTTTTTTTCTCAAGGAAAAGTGGTCAGATTTCAGCTTAAGTTCTTCTCACAAACAACACCAAAGACAAAGACTAAAAAGTTTTTGTGAGACATTTTTATTTAATTTATTTTGATATGTGTATGAAAATTGTTCCTCGTATTTTATGATCATGTTGACAACAGGTACAGAAGTAAAAGGAGTTTGCAAAATAATGTCAGCCTATCAGAGTTAATCAAATGTTATCAGCCTCATGATTTTTGTTTTGCAGTTTTCTGCCAGAAACAAAATTGCATTTAGACATGATATATTTAGTGTGGAAGGGAGCACTGCTATCACTGCTTGTATTTGATGTGCACAAAACTGAGACGACTGATTGATGTATGCAGATGTCTCTTAGAAGTTGTCTGTGTTCAAATTTTTTTTTTTATGAGTGTAAATTTCTGGAACATTCTGCATAAGTAAATCGTAGCTAGTAATAAAAAAAAAATCAATCCTGAACTGCTTGCATCTTTTTTTTTTTTTTTTTTTTTTAACCATGGTTACTGTAAACTCGTAGGACATCAGTCCACATGTACCCATTGTTGCTGGATCTTATAGATTTTGCAGTTTGACGCAGGATCATTGCAAACAGAAGAAGGCAGAGGCTAGACATTATAAGAAAAAACAAACAAACAAAAAAACTGTAGTATGAAATTACCTGGTGCATGAAGATTACACTGCATTGTACAAAGGGAAGTAAGTCAACCCCTTGGCCATCATCCATGTGTTAAAAGCTGTCACACTTCAGAAGCCAAAGTTAACTGAAGTTAAGAATAAGATGAAAGTAATATTCAAAAAGGGATTGAGCATGAAAATAATAAGGAGACACTTTTTTTAATTTGTACTGCATTGTTGAAGTGTCTGTACAGTTGTTGCCCAAATATTTGATCTTACAAGACATGTTCAATGTACCAGTAAGATCTTTTTATTTAAAAATAATTTTTTCTAACGACAGATCTTGTGGACCTTCTCCATCTACCTGGAATCTGTGGGCATTCTCCCTCAGCTGTTCATGGTGAGCAAGACAGGTGAAGCAGAGACCATCACATCTCACTACCTGTTTGCGCTTGGTTCCTACCGTGCCCTGTACATCTTCAACTGGCTGTACCGCTACTACTTGAGGGATTCTTCGACTTGATAGCCGTTGTTGCTGGCTGCGTTCAGACCATCCTATACTGTGACTTCTTCTACCTCTATATCACCAAAGGTGGGATTCGGTCAACAGATACTGCATTGACCGTGTGACAAACTATTAAGAACCTTAAAAATCAGAACAATTATTGTCAAGATGTTTTGTTATCTTTTAAAGAACAATTTCCCCATGGAATTCAGGCTCCTTGTGATGACGAAATGTGATGCTGCATGGGAAAATCATAGGCGAGAGTCAAACTATACAAATGAGGTTAAACTTTTATTATTAAAAAGAAATTGAGACGATTCTGAACAAAATGCAGAAATTCGATTTTAGTTATCCTTATTAGTAGTTTAACTGAAGTAGTGGCATATGACAGTTAACATACTTTCAATGAAATTTAGTGCACCAGTAAGTTCGCACTGGAACTGGCAACAACCATGATTTTTGTGTGCAGCATCACAAGAAGATATAGATGAAAAGAATAGAAAATTGAACAGCATCACAAGAAATAGGACAAAAATGAGGTATCTCTTGTAAAATGTACATTACCAGATTTATAAATGATTTGTGCTTTAGAACAGCATTGGAGAGGGCTGTTCAACCATAAGAAGTTTGCGTACAAAATATCACTTGCTCCTTGCTTCCTCCTCCCTTTTCCTCCATCCGCACACACACACACACACACACACACACACACACACACAGCATGCGCATGGTAATGCCTGATAGACTGTGCACATCTTCATCATGACAAGAAGCCTCATATAAAACAGCAGACAAATGAACAAAACTACCCCCATTAAAAAAAGAAAAACAAAAGAAAGAAAAAAAGATCTCAATGAAAACCAAGAGAAGGAAAAGAAAATTTTTTATCAACTGTGCTGTTCTTTTTAATTTAAAGGAATTATTTGTTATTGTTGTTAATGATTAGACCCTATTGTTCATTTTATAATATATGCGATTCCTTCATTTACTGCTGCTTGATTTTCCATGGTACAACACCTGTTCCACCCAATCTGGAGCTATATATATATACACATAGAGGCTTGTCCTGTCCGTGCTGACAGTCCACAGGATTGGTTTATTTTCATCATGAGGCAAACCAGTGGAGACTCTGCACAGTCTTGAGTCACTTTGATTCTGTGAGGGTTCCCACTTTGATTCCAACATTATGCAAGCCACCGCCTGCATCTTGGAGTGTCCCTTACTGTTGACAATAATTGCTTAATTATGCTGGCAGTGTGGGGGAAGCTTTCATTTCAAAAGAGTCCCATGGTGGTCCATCTAACTACCGTCCTCAAAACATATTTTTGTCTACGTTGCAGGTTCATTTGTTTGTAATTCACTAATTTGATACATTTTGTTGTTGTTGGGAATATCAGAACTGCCTTTCTAGGGAGTAATCAAGCTGATGTCTTTTCTCTGAATGGTAGATGGCATTTTGAGAAATCTCTCTTTTTGATATTACACATTAGATTTTGTCTAAATTTTATTAGGATAGATCTTTTTATTCAGTATTTACAAAGTTAGATCTTTATACTCAGCATGCATCAAATCAATACATTACATAATGATATGTAACCACCCTTCCCCCTCCATCCCTATCCCCCCACACGTACACACTGACACACATCTGCACGTATATATATATACACACTTGAATAATGAAGCAGTCATTATACTCAGTTGCTTCCAATGGGAAGCTTGTGCCTTAATTTTGGTGTCTCAGATGTATTGTGTGCATATCTGTGACTTGAAGAAAAGATCTGTTTCAGATGTAAATAAGATTTAAAGATGTACGGTATGTTTAATTCTGTATGTGTATAACAAATCATGTCCAGCTTCGGGGTCCATCAGCTTTTAAGATCAGGGTGAAGGTAGCTGTGTTATTTACTCTATTTTCTAACTGTCAGTACATTAATTCCAAACAGGAAAGCAACTTTTAGATTGCTGGTTTTCTTCAGTACCAATCATGTTCAGGGGTTTTTTTGCTTCATGCAAACAGTGTATACACCTAGTAGTATGATAACATCACTGTCAGTCACTCGTGGTGTAAAAAAGTGCATACAACAGTTATATCCATTATTTGCATAATTAAAGAGACATGTGTTATTGATGCATGTAGTTTGCTTATGTTGTATGACTGAAACTAGACTAAAATCCACAATTGCAAATATATATCCATGCTTGTGTGCACATTGAGACTAAACTTGCTGTGTTTGGGTGCTGGACTGATGTGCAGTCTGGAAGGTTGTGCAGTCTGGAAGGTTGATGCTTTCATCTGTGTCAAGGAGGACTGTGAAGATGATTGAAGATAATTCATACCTGTTAGCCATACAATGTAGTATAGCATAAAAAAAAAAAAAATGTAGCTCCAGTTGTGTTCCGCCAGGACATGAAATGCTTTGCTCAGAAAATATGGGGGAAAAAAAAAGATATTGCTTTTTAAGTCTGAAACTTATGGTTACTTTGGAATTGGGTCTGCTCTTTTAAGGGAAGGAGACAGGGCACAATCTGTTCGCATTGCCATTAATGACACTGCCTTGTGCTTGTTTCCAGTGCTGAAAGGGAAGAAGCTCAGCTTACCAGCTTAGAAAGGGGGTCCCTTCCGCACCAGAGAAGAGAAAGGGGGCAAGAGGAGTGTCTGTGGCAGATCTCTGTCGCCACTCTTCTCCACCTAGACTGCTGTCATTGCTGGCTTCTTTTTGAAATGTTTTTGTTTGTTTGGGTGGGGGATTCCAGAAATGCCATCAACGCAGGCATGTGGGTGCTTCATCCATCCACCATCCAGTCCGGGTGCTTGCTTACTGGAGTTGGAGCTAACTGTCCTGTTCAGGGTCACATGCCTGTCTGTTGCTTGGCTTGGGAAGTGGTCTCATACAATCAGCTTTTGGTCAGCCATTGTGGTTGAGCGTGTGTTTGTAAATCTGTTTTTTTTTTTTTCTCGTCTTCTATGTGTTTTGTCCCATCATTTAAGCATTGGCTTTGCTGTTTGTTGTCATGCTTTCAGCTTGGTTGTTTGTAGAGTTTTGTACTCCTGTACTCCTTTTACATGGTTTTGTATAGATATCGTAAATAGCTTGTTGTGTTTCATAGTCTGTTCGTTAATATTTTACCTTTGTCATTTCTTGTGGTTGTTACTCATTTGACCTTTTCATCTAATTTCCTTTCATGCTTTTTCATTTCTTTTTTGTATACATTTGCAGTCAAAGACAATGGAACCGTCTCTTGTGTCGAGTTAAAACAGAAAAATTCTCAGTTTATTTGGAAGCTTCTCTTTTGCCTTGGTGATTAATTTTATTTTTTTCCTGGTGGTTTTGTTACCGATGTTAATGTTGTTTTGCCTGAGTTCATTTGATTATTATTATCATTTTATGACCATTATCAATATGTTTTTCTGGACATATATCACTATTTGAATGAATTCACTGTTTGGTACTACACCGTGCTCGTTGCACGCTCTGTATCCACACTATTGAGTGGCAGCGTGTCCTCGTATCAAAATTCGACCCTTTATGGATTTGTGTAATGGAATGGGATATACTGCTCTCTGACCTCTCCACAGCAAACTTTCAGTGAATGTGAGTGTGCTCAAACTAAAGGGTATTTTCAGGGTTCATGTCTGTGTATGAATTTGGGGCAGGAGGGTTTGTACATTGTGTCTTGTACATGGCTGTAAATTCGTCATGCGTCTTCCTTACCACTTCGAGTGACTGTGTATTGGTTTGCCAGTGAGGATGCACTGGATTTGCGTCTGCTAGAGTAGTAACATATCAGTATTGCCTGCAGTAAGTTTTTGGATTGGGACAGTGACATTGTGTGGCTTGCTTGACCTGCCACTGACCTGTTCGATTTTCTGTGCTATGGGCATTAAAGACTGATTGTAGATTTTATTAGATGAATGAATGAACACTGACAGCAAGAGATGATTTCTCTTTGACATTAGGCTAAGGTTTTGGTTCGAACTATCGACAGATACGTGTTAAAACTTAATATGCTTTGAAATAACAGCCGAGTTGCTAGACAGCCAAACTTTTATCTTTTCCTATTTATCAAGAGTCCAAGAGTCTTATCTTTTCCTATTTATCAAGAATCTTGAATCTGAACTTTTTATAAAGACCTATTCTCCAATATTCTGCACTATTCAGCAACAGTTCAGTCACTGAGCATTGATTTTGTTCCATTAACAATGAGTCCATTCACCCATCTTTTATTTTGTCCCATTCACCAACAATCCAGAAACTCCACGTTTATTTTGTCCCATTTGCCAGTAGTCCATTTAACTCCCAGAGTTGTTTCATCAAAGTCAAACATGTTTAGACGAGTTCGTTTTAGGCAAGAAAAAGTATGGGAATGTTGCAGGTTGATGGCTTACATTGGTAAGGAATGTAGAGCTGAAAAACCAATACACATATGAGAATGTGCATAATGTAGGCATGACTGAAGATGTGGTCTTATGTAATTTGGGAATGCAAGACTTCGTAAGAGCCAAAAATAGAAAAGCGTGCACTGTTGTCACTGTCAAAATTTTTTGTTATCACATGAGCCATGCATGTATGTTTGAGTGTGCAAGATTCAGTAATGTGAAAAAAAAAATCGGTTTCAGAAATGTGTGAAAGAAAACCGTGTTGTGATGGACTCTGGGATAAAACGTTAACAGATAATTATACTTAAGTGTTTGAGTGTATTTCTGTCACACACTCATAGAGGTTTTTTTTTTTTAATTTATTTTTTTTTTATTTTAACAACACAATCCTTTAGTTTATATCTGCTCTGAAAGGCATCGTACATGTACAGATCATCAGCAATAGTCCATTTGTGCAGATGTTATTCTTGTCGTAATATAACCTGTATATATTCAAGAAGAGAAAAGCAGGCACAATACTTTTCATGAGATGTTAAGAGTTTTTTAGGCTTTGTTTCAGTCTGAGATTTTAGCAGTGATAGTTTTGTTGCAACCTTAGTATCTGCTTGCGACGCCTAGCTAGGGCTTTTAATTTTGTTGTCATGTTGATCTTATTCATCAGATGTTCCCTGAAATTAAAAGTCAGATTTTATAGTTTGTTCAGATTGTCTAGTCCATTTAACTGTGATGATTGTATTTTTCATTCGCACACAAAAACTATACTCTAATACTTAAACAAGGTGTCCAGTTTAACAATGTTTGACAGCAATCCTTCCCCCTATCCCCATAAAAAAAGGAAAAAAAAATGTAAAAGAAGGAAAGAAAAAGAAAGTTGTGTTGGGCTTATAAAATTTTAAAAACAGGGTGTGTTAACATTGCACGTAAAAGACAGTGATATATATGTTGTATATAGGTGGAGCATTACAGATAGAAAATGGAAGCAATATTGTGGATGTGCAACAATTATTTGGTAATGGCATTTCATTTCAAATTTTGAAATAATTTTTTCTTTACATCTTCACTTTCACAAATAAATATTGCATACGGATCGTTTTGGTGTATAGGTGTCGTTTTACATTCTTATTAACTTGTGTCTTTGTTTCCCATTGTATATCCTAGTTTATGTTGAACAGTGCTATAAACCATAAATTTGTCATGACTGTGTGATAAGTGTTGTATTTTGACCGGGTGAATGGTATTTGTGTTTTTTTTGCAGAAAGAATTTCAGTACAAAAAGGTCTGATTGTTATTTGTTTTTTTTAGAGCAATGATTGTTTCATTAAAATTTCTTGCATTAAAGAAAAGTGACTAACATTGCTGTATTGTTTTTGAAGTGGGATTGTATGCCTTTAAAGATTTGTTTGCTACAGTTAGTAATGGTAGGAGTAAAGTTTGCAAGCTTCTTAATTTTTTTTTCATTTGGTAGCATCCTGTAGTCCTTTTACCCTTACTTCACCTCCCATTTTCCCTCTCAATTTATTTTGTTATTACTTTAATAACATTATTTATCCATATGCATAGCCCTTTTCTTTTCAAGCTTTCGGACAGGGACAACCAGAAATATTGTTTCTTTGGAACAGGTTGGGTATTGGACAATATTAATCAAGATTGCTTCTGCCCACAGTTATATCATAACTTATGTTCAGAGCTTTCACCAGCAGAGCAGCTGATCATGAGTTCAAGCAACTCGTAATGGTCAGACTTTTACAGCTTGCATTCACCTGCGGAGCAGGTGGTTGTGAGTTCAATCAACTTGTAAGAGTCAGACTTCTACAGTTTGAAAACCTTTTCCAACACCCAGCACTAAACGAGCAACAGATTCAGTTCAGAGGAGGTTTAAGTGGTGCAAAGCTGGGGTCCTGCCTTCTAGAGTGCCCTACAATGGATATGATGAACATCTCATTTATACTAATTACAGCCTCTACAACCTTTCAGCCCTGGGACTTGCTTTTGAAGAGGATAGGGAGTTGAGACTTTAGCCTTTGAAGGGGACATGAAGTTGAGACTTTAGCCTTTGAAGGGGACATGAAGTAAGATTTTCAAGTGTTTGTTTGTCCGGTCTTCTTCAGCACTTGATCCCTTGTCAGCACAAACAAAAGCTTGTCTAACTTGCACCACCCAGTGGTTGAATGTCTGTCAGGTTTATAAATACAACGCATGAATTTTTGACCGGTAAATAGATAATGAGGAAAGGGAGGTGCATTTCAGAGCTACATTATAGATTCGAAATTTGAATTATTTGGCTTGGATAAAACTTAACTCTGAGAGAAGTGTTCGATGAAATCTTGGTGGACGGTCTTAGTGAATAACAAAAGCTATAATTATGTAAATGATATGCCAGCATGTGTTTGCCAGGGGAATCTCTTATGCATTGCAAGCAGCTGCCACTGTAACTGATCAGTGCAAGAAGACACTGCTATGAACTGTTTCCCATCTTGGAAAGGTAGAGCAGGTCAACAGGAGAGAATTTAAGTTAAGAATTCTCATGTGAAATTGGTACACAAGCAAAGTAAAGTATGAATGATAGCACAATTGTTTAGATATAGGATAAACAATCAACCTTTCTATTGCTTATGACTTTACAGTTGTTTTATGGAATGCAGATCAACACTTCTACATAATGTGCCTTAAGATTTTAGAATCTTGACCTCCATGTTATCTATTGCAAATGTTTCCAATGGCTGTTTGAAGGGGAAGTAAATGGATTTATTGTCACCCGTCTTCAGAATCTGTGTGGCTGAAGGGTGCATGTACATCAAGATAGCACTGCAATTGCACACATACTTTTTCTGTGCAGATCTCCATTCAAACTGTGTGTCATGCAATTTTTTTAAAAAACTTCCCCTCTGATTTTGTGAAGATGAAGTTGAAATCCAATGCATTAAAGGCACTTCTTCTAAAATCCTGTTGTACCAAAGTCTTTGTTCGTTACTTATGTCAAGTGGAACAACTGGTCTTTAGTACATAACTGATCTTCTGTGGCTTATATATCCACACCATATTGGATAATGACAGTTCACTGGTTTCAAAGTGAAGATTGTATATGAAAATATGTCATACATCAAAGTGTAAGTAAATATTTAAAATTTTGAACTTGTAGAAAAAAAAAATTGGCAAAAAATCTGATCACAGAAAATATTTGCAAGTGCTGAAACAGCATTGAAAGAAAACACTCCTGAGGGCAAGGCATTGATTTCTTCTAAGTGTCTAGAGGTACAATCCCTTGATTCCAAATCCGTCTGATGCCTGGCTAAAAATAGTTTAGACTTAGTTATCCCCATCCCCCTGCCCAAACACACACACGCACTGGTCCTATTTCACATCTTTTTCTTTATTTTCCATGTCATTCAATCCGAGACTCTCAACTGACATTAGATTCTTAAAAACATGCAACTCGCAGTCACACCAAATTTTTCACGCAAACGACGAAACATTTTAGGTCCTTTGTTTCATATTTTTATGACAAACATTTCAGTCTTCGGGACTTTTTTTGAAATCACCACCTCTTAAAAAGGTGGTGGTTACAAAAAATGTCCTCTGAAAAAAAGAATGTAGAGGGAAGGAAAAACAGACGGACGAAAGAAAGCAGTGTGTTTCTGCCAAGATGACAACAAAATTACATAAATAAAAAGATGTCAAATGGACAGAACAAAAGAGAAATAAAGAGGGATAAAATGGCTGCTGCATATGTACACCCAAACGGCATGCAATTCATCCATGACCATTCCTCAAACACACAAAACATCGTTATGGCAGACAAATTGAGTGAGTCCTCGAACAGTTGTCTTAGAGGAAATGGATTTAAAATATTGAAGTACCATTGCTATCAACATTCTGTCATATCTATCAGGCATATTTCATCACAAGGGAATCGGATGATGTTTGGCTTTCTTTTGAAGCGACCTACCTGGTTCACACACACAGCACAGCAAGTATGAGTTGAACAGTCCAGTCATTCCAGCTACAAATCATTCCAGCTACAAATTACAAGTCATTGTGAAGAAGGATGTAAAGGCAGCAGAAAATTCTCTTTCATTACCACAACATCCGACACTGACTTCAAAATAGCATGATAAGGCAGTTCACTTTTCTTGTCGTGTGTCATTTATGGCTCTGCCAGTAAGGCACACACATTGTCCAACCACACAACGCCAAAAGTGACAATAATCTGTTTCCTTCAAATCTCACTCACCTCTGCTGTGACCGAAACTTAATCATGGCATCTGCTGAAAGGCACATGCTATATGCCTGAATAAATGCTCTCAACAGTATTTGGATGCACAGTTGTGAAACACACACACATACAAAATGAATGTGTATCTGTGACTGCACATGAAGCACAAGCATGCTGGTTGGAGTTTGGTACCCACAATTTAAAACTATATAAAAGAAAAAAAAAAAAAAACCCAAAAAAACAAAGACACACACACACACACAAAACCTGACAACAGGTATTCTGGATAGCACAATCTGAAACATGCTCTTGCTGGTAACAGTGACAGACTTGTCTCCCCTGAAGCAGCAGTAAAATGGATTTATAAATTAAGACACAAAAAATTAAGACAAACAAAACCTGCGACATGCACGAAAAAAAAAAAAAAAAAAGAAAAAAAAAAAAGAGGATAAAATAAACTGAACAGCACTGTCATGGAATTCAAAATGTTTAATATATCTGCATGTATGCAGCAGTGAGGTCTCCTGCTTTGCTTGTCAGCAGAGAAGTCCTACAATTTATTACTATAAATATGGTGAACTAACAGGTCACTTGATGCAAGCTTAATTCACAGCAAATTAAAGCAGCAGTGCTTTGTCCCACATAAAATGTTATTATGAAACTCCACTGCTTGAATACTATACACAGCAATTTTGCTGACATAGCAGAACGAGATTAAAGTACTAATACAACTAAAAACGATATTAACAAGCAACTAAATCTATCATCGATGTGTGCCTCCTTCAATTACCTAACTGTAAGTATTGTGCCCAGACCAAGAGCAAAGACGTGAAATTAAGAACCTAAACAACAATACGATAGCAAAAATAAATGAATGAATATAGGTAACATTAATACTAATCACAGAAAAATTTAACCCCAATTCAGAGAACAAGAAACAGGACTTTGGAGTTAATGACAAAACACTGGCATGTATAGTGAAGAGTGATATAAAAATTTTATTTTAAGAAGAGTCGGAGTAAGCCAGAAAAAAAAATTTTCTAAGAGAAAAAATATATGAGCATGCTTTTGAAACCTTTTCACGACAAATGCAAGTTACAAAATTAGTACAGTTTGTATCAAACGCGCCAGGTTTAAATCTATAAATCAAAAGTTTTTTATGCCTTGTATTTCATAAAACTTTAATTAAGAAAACAAGAGTTCTTAAAATATAAAACCATAGCATAAACTGCGAGTACGCCCGCGCACAAGCAAGTGCATGTTATGCAAGCACATCACAGTGTGCTATCCAGAATCTCTGAAACTATATAGAAAAAGCACAGCGCATATGTTCACAATGGTAACAAAGTACAATGGTGTGCATATTTAGCTGCGTCAGACCCTCACAGTCTCACCCGCACCTGAAGGTTTCTAGGCAAGATGGAATGCATCATCTTTTTCTTTTCATGCCCATCTACCCACATCCTTAAATCATAATGATTCATACATTTTTTTGAACAGCACCATGTCACAGATGCCGGTCGGAGAATCCAATTCTATGGCATGTAGCAGAGCAGGAGATCTCCGTTTTCTTTGGCAGCAGTATTGCATCCATGTGCAGGAATTCTTTTATGTCATCACACTGAACTGATCTGCAACTGCATGTCTTCAGTTGAACATCACTGTCACCAGTCATCTCACTGCAATCACACACCTGATTTAGTTTAAATTTATACTTGGATGAATGCTGACAGACCAATATGTACAGAAACTGCCCTTGAATGATTTTTGGTTTGGCACTTTCACAGTCTATCGTTAACATATGGAAAATATTTGGGACATATATTTCCAGCTTATATGTCTTTTGCAAGTCAGAATTTTTCTGTGTGCACTGTACAGTATCTGTGTACAACTGCCAATATACCCTTTTTCACAGCTCATGGTTTTCCATTTTCTGTTTCACACTGTTTAAAATATAAAAACACTCATTACATAATAATAATAATAAAAGACTATCTGCACTCTGGACGACTTAGCAATGTGCTGTCTATCAGATCATAAATCTTACGTTTCTTGAAAGACATAACCATGCACAAACAGTGTCGCTCCCATCTTACGCAATCCTCAAGTCTTGAATATCAATCAGAACACTGACACGGCACCTGCTTATTGCAGTCATCGCTCTATAAAGGCTTTCAGATGGAAGATCTAACAACTTCTAGTCTCTTCCATTTTATACAATGCTGTGTAATGCACCGTCTCTGAACGGCGATCCTACATGGCATTAGGCAGCTTCCTCCTGAGATTTCATGGCTCAACTATATACATGTTGTACTACATTTCTCCTGAGCATGATGGTAGATTTATGGATCAAATATCTACATGGTCTATCATCAGCTTCTCCTCAGAAACGGTACGGTAGATTTCATGACTCCAGCAGTACAGAAACAATGAGAAGTGCTGTGCTTCCAGCATCTCTTCCATGGCGTGTGATGGGAAATGGCCGACGTGTCTGCGCACAGCTGGGCTGACCTACAGACAACCTACAATACTGCTTCGCTCCATCAGTGCATCCCATGTTGTGAGCAGGTGGCCACTGTTATGTTTGTGAAAGCACCAAATAAAGAGTAGGGGGGGGGGCCTCCTCACTCCACAGCAAATCCACAGGTCTCTTCCACAGCACAGGTCAGCTTGGCCAGGAACTTCTCATAGGACTCGTAAGGAGGGATGTCCAGCCGGTTAAAACTGCACATCACACAAGCAAAATCCTATGACTTTAGAGATCACATCACCACATGCCAAGCATACTAAGGCATAAGGCACGAGTGTATGTGTATGTGCATGTGTATGTCTGCGTGGGAAATAGGCGGGGATGAAGGAACATTAAGGTGAAAGATCTGGAGACAGCAACAAAACATACATCAGAAAGCAGCAAGAACAAACACTATCATGAATATCCTTTAAATGGATCAGTAATTCTTAATTAACTATCCACCAGCGGCCAGAGCAAGCAGACAAATATTTCTGGGTCTTGCTCGCTTTGGAAGGAGAATGGTTCCTCTGACAACCATATTTTGACAAATCTTTTTTTTTTCTTTTTGTGAGAGCACAACCTCATACCTTTACTGTCAAAAAAAAGAAGCGCATACTTTTTAACATCTTCACTGTGGATGCCAAAGCACTGGTAGGTTGTAACTAACCAGTGGAAAATGTTTTTTCATGTCTGCTTCACGTGTGCTCATGCATTTAGCGCCAGTAGGATTACACGGGCACAAAATGGCCACTTGGACAGTTTTTTAATTTTTTGGTCGTGCTTTGCACCTGCATGAAGATAATTCATGCACGTTTTGGTGAATGAATGCTCAAAGGAAGGCAAACAAACCATACACCCAGTGAGTCATTCTCAGGATAACCAGTCAGTCAATACAAAGTGCAAAGATGCCGCGGCTCAGTCAGCGAGAATGTGAGAACGCACTGGGGTGTTTGCAAGCTGGGCAAAGTCAGCCTGAAGTTGCCCAACACTTCAATGTGAGCCAGAGCACCCTCAGCACACTTCTCAGTTGTCATTGCATCAGCCGCATCATGGCAACTCCAGCTCAAGACCGCTACATCTGGGTCAGCAACCTGCAAAATCGGTTTCAGTCAGTCTCATTAACCGCCTAGCAATTACGTGGAGGTCAAAGAATCTCTGATCAGACTGTTTGGAATCACCTGCATGGTGCAGGGTTATGGGCTTGCAACCTGTCAGAGGACCTGTCCTCACACAGCACCATCCTGGGAACAGACTGCAATGGGCAACTCAGCATCATCCCTGGACCCTCAGGAACCACTGGAACAGGGTCTGGTTTTCATACGAACATTTCTTCTTGCTCCAGCGCCATGACAGGAAGAGTGGGTATACTGCAGACATGGCAAGCGTCTTGCCCCCAGAACTGTGTAGATGAGGCACCTGCCCATGGTGGTAGACATGTCATGGTGTGGGGAGCCATCCACTATGCTGGCAGTAGTCCCCTGGTGCGAGTCCCATGCACGCTGAATGCACAGCGGTATATGGCTGAAATACTCCAGCCTCATGTCCTGCCTCTTATGGCAAGGCCTCGCACACTGTTCCAACAGGACAACGCCAGGCCTCATACTGCACGACTAACAATGCAAACCCTTGCCAACAGCATCAACATTCTTCCTTGGCCCTCAATGTCGCCAGATCTCAACCTCATTAAGCACACATGGGATGAGCTGGACAGACAAATCTGGGCGCAAGTGCGCGTTCCTGACAATGTAAACGTGCTGTTCACCGTCCTCCAGGAGGAACGGGACACCGTGCCAGCAGAGATGATCTGCAATTTGATCCACTCCATGCCAGCCAGGTGCCAGGCCATTGTTGCTGCAGGTGGTGGACATACCCTTCCCCCCCACCCTGAGTCCTAGCTGCCTGGAATGGTGTGTATCGGTGATGTGAACTGTGCAGACACTGGAAATGAAACTGGAATTGATGACCTTTGAAACGAACAAAATTCTTTGTGAAATGATGTCAATCGAGTTTTTTGCTAAATTAATGAAATTTAAATAAATTTTCTTCAATAAAAGTATGTTGGGGTTTTTTTAAACAGTATACGTTATGTTTGGCACGAGTGGAAAGAACGTTGTCTCCCACTCTGCTTTTCTGGATTGTTTGATTTCCATCTATTGACATAATTATCTGTATGGGAATATAATCCACAGGCCAACAGAGTAATCTTTGATTACATTTATTCTGTTCATTTACACACACCAGATCAGGAGATTCTGGGTGACAAAACATTCTCCTCCTCCTCACATTTTCTATGGAATATTGTTTAAAGCACATCAGTGAGAGAGACAGCAGTGCCACCCATTCCTCTGACTGACTTTTTTCTGGCACAGGAAATTCCATCCGAGCACTGCCTGAAGCCTTTCTATGATTAAAGGCTGCCAAGTCACAGAGTAACACTGGGCAGTAGCAAAAAAAGGCCTACAACCAAGACATCCCCTAAACTAACTATAGAGGTCATAGGCCTTTGACAACCAACCCAGAGGAAGTGTAGGAAACTTGTTTTCTTTCTCAAGTTGCCATGGAACATTGTGTGTGCCTGACAAGGGCAGCACTGTATCTACAAGGAAGTTACTTCAAACTCCAACAAGTCCAAATAACACCAACTTTTTTCTTTAATAAAAGTTTGTAATGTGGGTGCAGCTTGATGCACATGTGTCTATGTATTACTGGTCTTTACATGACAGACCATTATGTCACTTAACTGCTCAATGAAGGTTCACAATTTTACACGACAGACCATTATGTCACTTAACTGCTCAATGAAAGTTCACAACTTTACACGACACACCATTATGTCACTAAACTGCTCAATGAAGGTTCACAATATCATCACCAACTCATACTTAATCTGAGTCATGATCACCTAATCATAATTCAATTTCAATCTTAGTCAATACATTGTTGCCCTTTTACATTTTCAAAGCACATTGTCACTAAACTTCATCTTATGACTTGGCTCATTTTTGCACATCAGGATCACCAGTGCCTGAGTTGTGTCTTGACCCAAGGGGGACGAACATCTGTGAGGTTCTTCCTGACAATTTGGCTGAACACTTCCACAGACCGAACTGTTGACTGGGATCTGTAGCACTCCCATCATGACAGCAAAAGCCACCTAAATCTGCACTTCTAATTTGTTTTCCTTCTTTTCTGCCTCAGGGTTAACTGGTTCAGTTAAGTCATTTCGAAATGATGGTGGCAGAAGAAGCTGAACCAGAAGTAAGTTTCCATGCTCTTTGGTTATACAAACAGCAGATGTGCAAACTCTGCCAACAAACAAACTTGTTTTTTTTCATGGGCCGAATTTTTTACATCAAGCAGAATAGCAGAATGATGTGCGTTTGAGCATAACTAAAATCAGCGAAAGTGGGGGTGGTTGGCAGCTCTGACCATGTGAAGATGAAGAAAAACTCTGCTCATTATGACCTCACTGCAAATGGCAACCACAGGAAATAAAAAGTAACCAAATGCCTTAGTCATTAACACTTTGTTTATAACAAGCTGGAAATGGATATGAAAGCGAACAATGGCAATAGACTATTAAAGCCTTTTTTTGTGTGAAAAGTTCTCTTTGTCTTTACTACATTTATTTCACAATGAAAACTCTCTCCCACCGAAGACACCACTGAGGAGGTTCTACAGTATTCAGAACAGCTCTCAGCTTTTTCAGTTCTCTAATGCCAGTTCTAGTCTTGCTTCGTGTGTGTTCAGGTTTTCATCTGTGTTGTGTTTAGTGGGTAAATTCTTTAATAACCTGTATGCCACTTAATAGCTGACAGCATCTGGTTGCAAACCATTCCCTGCAGATGCTCCATTAACATGACTGACAGTGCTTCAGTTCATGGTCACCACACCTACCAGATGTGGACAGTAAACACCCCCCTCCCTCAACACACGCAACAAACACTGGAACATCTACATCTCACAGTATGTTCTAAGATATGCTTTACCTATTTTCTACAAAGCTTCAGTTAGTGAACAGTTCATTGTTTTTGGTGTGTGTGTGTGTGTGTGTGTGTGTGTGTGTGTGTGTGTGAGCATGTGCACTGAACATCATACATAAAGCAAGTCAGAAACCCTGCCACCCTAAAGACTACAGTGAATGAAAGACATGTGCCTAAAAGCTTTCGCTATGAGGACGTAAAACTCAACTATTTCAGTTTCCCTGCCACCCAAAAGTCAGTACACAGAAGGCATATCTTGTATTTCTTGTCTTGCCTGAACAGAGGAAGCAAAGGGGGGAGACTGGGTCAGACATTGCATCTTGTACACACAAATCGGTGTGCAGCAGTGAAAGAGAAAATGGGCAATGGGTAAGAAGGCAAGGAAAAGCTAAAGGAAGGCTGACTAACCAAGTATGGGCCTTAGGAAGATTGTCGGTGCTGATGTCCACCTGGTGGATGGTGAACAACCGAGGCCCAGCTGCCCCTGTTGATCCTGCAAACACACACATAAACACACACACACACACACACACACACAGAGGACAATTATCACACAATCTTACTGTACACTCACCACCATCACTTTGTGCTCATAGGCATAAAAACGGGAGTCTGAAGGTTTAGCACTCAAACCACGGACAGTCACGAAAAGTATGAGCCATTGCTCAAAAAAAAAAAAAAAAAAAAAATCAAACCATCACTATCCCAGCAAAAAATGGATCCACAAATATTTGAACACATAAAAAAGACTGACTGTGCAAAAGACATTCTTTGAGATGTTTTCCTCGCTAGTAAAAGATAAAGAACACTGATAATACTAAAGAGACTGAGCTGTTTTCCGGCTGGTAATCAACACAAAACTGTACTGAAGTGGAGGATACCACGTTCAACCAATACATAACTTAATATATGGTTAATTGATGTTCCAACACTTTTGTGCTGAAATTAGCTTTTGTGAACATCATTCCCGAAAATACTTCTGGCTTGAAAATTGATAATTTAGTCATGAGTGTTCCTTTTCTCCTGAATGTTTCAAGTGAGTAACATGTCAAAAAAAAAAAACTCTCTCTATGGAAACAAAAGAATCCATGAAACTGTATGGTTTAAGAGCAATTTATCTATAACTTGTAAAAGCTAAAACAAAACAAGAATTCTATATGCATTTTGTATGAAATACAAAGACAATGCAAGTTGAAAAACACTATTTTTTTTCTTCTTCAAGCACTTAGGAAAATCCTTATATAAGGCAGAATAAACTGGTGCAAATGAAAAAACAACAACCCAGACTGCACATGTAGCATTTGGAAAAAAACATCAGTACATCTTCCCCCGCCTTCCCCACCAGCTCCCCCATTCACCTCCCTCTTCCCACCCCCACCTGCTCCACCCCTGCTCCCTTCCTCCTACCCCCCTCACCTTGCAATGCCTTGAAGCCCTGCAGAGGGACTCGCGAACTTCCTGTGACAAACTGCAACATGCGAGCCCTCATCTCGTCATCGAAGCTGTCCACGGCACGCCAGAACCAGCGCACAATGTTGCTCTCCCAGCTGCAGTGTTTGAGGCGAGTGTGCTTCTTCCAGTCGTCCAGGTCAATCTTCCCCAGGCCGCCAATCATCAACTGCACGATACATGAAGAGACTTCATTCTTTTGAACTGTGACAGAAGACTGGTCATTGCTAGTGGAATGTTAAACAACATATACGATCTTGCTCAGTCAAATATGCAGCATGACTGAGGACAGCGATCTAAGCCAGGGGTTCTTTCAACAACAATATCAGGAACACAATACAAAGTTTTTAAAGGCATTATAATCTTTGAAAAGTTCAAAGCTAGTGCTAACACATCTCTTTTTATCTGTGTTTACAAACAAAGAAGCATACATGTTTCAATCATGTAGCTCACAGAGATAAATCACCAGCCAGTACTGGCCCACACTTGCCTCCAGTTCTCCCTCATCAAAGGCACGCAGGAGATGCTGTGGAATGATCTCATTGAAGCCTTTCTGCAAGGCCAGGAACTGGGCTTCAATGCCTCTCATGAAGCGCCACTGGACATACAGCCTGCACACAGACAGCACACTGCACAGCTGCTTCATACATGTCTGAAGAAGGCACAAAGACTAGCAACATGGGAAGGGAAAAAAAAATGGAAAGGGCGAAAGGTACAGACTGATAGTATGTGAGAGAGAGAGAGAGAGAGAGAGAGAGAGAGAGAGAGAGAGAGAGAGAGCAAGCAAAATCTTTATTACTAAAGGGAAGCCCTTCACAAGATTTATACAAAACATACACAACCAGAATGCAACAACAGCTGCAAGCCAGTGTTTACAAAATTATTTAAAAGACAGATGGAGAGCCTGGAAAACTGAACAACAACAACAAAAAAAAAGACAAAAAGAGACGGTGAGAAAGAAAGAGACAAGGTTTATGAGAAGCACCACAGAGAGTACAGAAAAGATCATTGGCATCAGAGAAAGGCAACAACACTATGAAGGAACAGACAGAAAGCAATACACTGAGTGTTACTTGAGATTTAGACAATGTGGGAGACTGAATATGATGAACATGAACTCATCATCAAGTGAGGAATCGTAAAGTTCCTCAGTTTTATGTCTATCAAAATCATCATAAAAGAAGGTTATATTTGCAATGCAAAAAAGCCGAAGAAAGAAACAGTAACTTCAACAGCTGCAGACTTTGACAACATTAAAAGGAAACCTGTTCAAATACAAATCAAACCACTAACTGTTTACAATTTGGTCTAATGTTCAGAACTAGAGGTACATGGAGAACAATGAATACTTTGAAGATGTTAGGGAAAACACCAGCAGAAAACAAACAGCTCTTCAGCATGAAACAGATCACACTTGTCAAGAGGTCCAAACCCAGCAACTCTCTGTGAAGAAAACAAGGCTGAACAGAGATGTCACACATGCTCCACTTACTTGACATATTCACGCTTGTTGTCCTCAGTGACTTTGATGTCATTGCCCCCTGGTTTCAGCTCATACTCGTGCACCTTGCCGAAGGAGTTGTGTTCCACAGAAAACGTGTTGTCCAGAATGTTTTCGATACTGTTCTCACTGTGCAGGAGGCAAACAGAAACAACAATGAAACTAAGTCAAGGGATAAGTAAATTATCAGAAACAACAATGTCTTTTTTTTGTTAGCCTTCCATTTTTCACAGGATTTTCTCAGCTGCAACAGCATAAGATGCATGAACGAACAAACCATCAATGCCATCACAATTCTCTAGTTTTTATATCACTTTTTTCTTTCAACTTCATTTCAGTGAGATATCTGAAGAGCACATAGGTGGGTGCACTACAGCACCACTCTCCTTCTCACTGCACATGTGAGTACATCTAGCAAACAATGTGCAATACATTAACATGTTGAAGACGTCATCTGACACACCATGCAATACATCATTAACATAGAGCAAAACATTACTTAACACTGTGGAAGACACCTTCAACAAAAAGTACGGAACACACCATTTGACCCCGCATAATGCAGGACTTAACACTCTGAAACACACCATTAACACCATATTAACACTGTGTAATACACTATCCAACACTTTCCAACACACCATCTAACAAACACTGTGTCCTACACTACCTAATGCTGTGGAACATAGCATCTAACACACACTGTGTAATATGTAACAGAACACTGAGAAATACACCATCTTACTCACACTAATACAGTACAAAACACTGGAACATATCATCTAACATACACAGTGCACCCTACTACCTAACTCTGGAACATACCATTTCAACACTGTTTAACACACTACTCCCACTGTTGAAGACACCTCCTATCACTAATATTGCTAATAAGATACAATCAGTCCTCTGTGGAAGACACCTCCTAACACTAATACTAATAAAAACAATCAGTCCTTCAAGACACACCCCTCAACTCTGTGGAAGACTCCACATAACACTGGGGAAGACACCATCTAATATACCTGCTGAACACACCATGGAAGACCACTGCAGTAGACAATATCATCTAACACATAGTAAAACTCTGTGGAAGCCACCTAACACTGTTGAAGATACCATAAAACATACCTGTTGAACACATCACCTAACACTGTTGAAGATACCATAAAATACACCTGTAGAACACATCACCTAACACTGTTGAAGATACCATATAACACACCTGTAGAACACATCACCTGACACTGTTGAAGATACCATAAAACACACCTGTAGAACACATCACCTGACACTGTTGAAGATACCATATAACACATCTGTAGAACACATCACCTGACACTGTTGAAGATACCATATAACACACCACCTGTAGAACACATCACCTAACACTGTTGAAGATACCATGTACACACCTGTAGAACACATCACCTGACACTGTTAGAGATACTATATAACAACTGTAGAACACATCACCTGACACTGTTAGAGATACTATATAACACAACTGTAGAACACATCACCTGACACTGTTAGAGATACTATATAACAACTGTAGAACACATCATCACCTGACACTGTTAGAGATACTATATAACACAACTGTAGAACACATCACCTAACACTGTTAGAGATACTATATAACACAACTGTAGAACACATCACCTGACACTGTTAGAGATACTATATAACACAACTGTAGAACACATCACCTAATGCTACAGAGGACACCAGCAAGCTTTGAGGAAGACACTATCCCACTGCCTGGAAACCAGCCAGCACCTAACTGTGGACAGACACTACCTGACAGTGTGACACACAGCAGAGAGTAAGGCCAGCACTCACAGCATCCAGCACAGGCTGCGGTGAAGCTCTGGGTCCACACTCTCCAGGTCCTCCAACGTCACAGCCTTGCCCAGCAGCTGTTTGTAGAAGGGCATGGTGAAGCCCCCGTCCAGGTAATGGCCATGGAAGATGGCCATGCCGATCACACGCCCCACAAAGTGGAAGTAGGACAGGTGTTCCTGGCAAACCCATAGAAACCAGAGGTTAATATACTTACATGGCCACAGCTGCCAAACTTTAGAATATCAGCTTGAAAGCTCTCAGTGATGAAAATGAAAATCTACGTTTTTAACGATAGCAAAAATGAGTGCTTATATAGCACTAACTCTTTTATAGCAAATTACATTCTTTGTGATTTACATGAAATAATGCAGAGGAAGCGAAGTCAATTGAAAAAAAGTACATAGTGATTTACATGAAATAATGCAGAGGAAGAGAAGTCAATTGAAAATACATTGTGATTTACATGAAATAATTTACATGAAATAATGCAGAGGAAGAGAAGTCCATTGAAAAAAAGTACACTGTCATTTACATGAAATAATGCAGAGGAAGAGAAGTCAATGAAAAAAAGTACACTGTGGTTTACATGAAATAATGCAGAGGAAGAGAAGTCCATTGAAAAAAAGTACACTGTGATTTACATGAAATAATGCAGAGGAAGAGAAGTCATTGAAAAAAAAGGACATTGTGATTCACATGAAATAATGCAGAGGAAGAGAAGTCGATTGAAAAAAGTATGATAATATATTAGATGAATCCAGGCTTCCACAATTATCTATGCATAAAAGAAAAATACAAGCAATGCCAAATTCAATGTTCAGTTAATGACATCTCTCTCCCACCTGTACACATCTACAAAACAAAAGCATATTCCAATAGAAAAACGATACAGTTATGGGCAGAGACAGATCCAGATTTCAACAAGCTTACAAATACAGGTTTTTGGGTGCTTCCTCGAAGGTAAACGAAAGAGGCAAGATCAATCTAAACAGAAAGAGAGTTCCTAAACTATGCTGCACAAAATGAAAGGACCAATCATTTAAAGACTTGTTCCGAATTTGAGATGGCCATAGAATACTGACGTAAGGAGAAGACTGAAGATTTTGAGAGGGAACACACGGAGACAGGAGATGAGTCCAAGAAAAAGTTATAAGACAGTGATGACAGTTGCTAATACATTTTAGCTTGAATGGGGAACCAGCAGATTTTCTGAATTCTAGGCTTAGTATGATCACATGTCTTTGCCCTGGGCACCAATCTGGCAGCAGCGTTCTGAACATGTGGCACTGAGATAAAATGTACACAGGAAGAAGTACATTGCCATAACCTGTTAGATAAAATGTACAAAGAGAGGCGTGTATTAGCAATAATCTAATGAAGTGACAAAAGATGGTTAAATCTTGGTTACTTGTACAGGTAAGTAGTGGCAAATAGAACAGATTCTGCAAATTTCCAAGTGAAAAGACTAAAGAAGTTTTCCAATACATTGGTGAGAGACATGTTGTCAAGCTGGTGGCCGAGGTTCCTGGCAAAATGAGGGAGTGGGATGTCAGTAGTATTTACAGCATGTATACTGTATATATACTGAAGAAAAAAATTGGTTTGGATAGATTTATGACGAGAACTTCCATCTAGTCTTCATTTAACTTCCCTTTGATTTGTGCCATCCAGCTTTTCATGTAACTGATGCAGTTGTACATGTTGTAAATGGTGGTGTGAATCAGATGCAAACAACAGACATGAGTGGCATAACTACACGTCATCAGCTAAAAACTGGTTGCAGACAGAAAAGGAATCTATGAGTGATATCAGTTGTACTGTACACATGATAAAAAGACATGGCTCAAGAATGGAGCCTTGAGGAACACCAAAATGAGAGCTGCACATTTTTTGTCAGCCATCAAGTCACCATCCATTTCTTCACTACTTCCTTGGGAAGGAGAGACAGCGCTCTCCTTGTGGTAAGATGGTGGAGGCAGATCAGGTTACCATGAGCACAATGTCCTTCTTGTCCTCTTTCATACCATTGTCCTCTCTCCTTTTCTTAACTTGTCATGTGGTATACTTTAGTTTTAAAGTCTGCACATTCAGCTCAGACACATTACAAACAGCTGTTTTTTTTCTTTTTCTTTTCTCTTACAGCGGTAGGATGCTCCCTTCCTCCCGTCTACATGATTAGCCACAGGTAAAAGAGAAACAGATGCATGTCCAACTCACAGGATTAACACCAGAGTCAGGGTTGATCTGCAGTGTGTAGATATCTTCCCTGGAATACTGGAACAGTCCGTAGTAGGGATTCAGCATTTCGTGTGACAGTAAATAAAACCACTCCCTGGAAAAAAACACAAAAAAAACCTGGTATACTATGTTGAAACAGCAGGTCTGCACTGCCTTCATCTTTGGCGTCACGTAATTATGCTGGACATAACTTTCAGGGTAGCAGCGAACCTCCTTCCTGAGATGCAGGCAGTGGTAACAGTGGTCAATAAGTATAGCTTCTATAGCCGATGGTCAGAGAAGTGGTCAGTAAGCAGAGCTTCTATTGCTGACGGTCATAGCAGTGGTCAATGAATATAGCTTCTACAGCTGATGGTCATAGAAGTGGTCAGTAATTATAGCTTCTATAGCTGCACAGCAGTGGTCAACGAATACAGCTTCTATAGTCAACAGTCACAGCAGTGGTCAATAAATACAGCAGCTATAGCCAACAGTCACAGCAGTGGTCAATAAGAATAGCTTCTATAGCACAGTCATAGCAATTATCAACAAGCAAGCTTCTATAACCAATGGTTACAGCAGTGGTCAGTAAGCATAGCTTCCATGGCTGATGGTCATGGCAGTGGTCAGTAGGTATAACTTCTATAGCTGCATAGCAATGGTCAATAAACATAGCTTCTGCAGTCTAAAACAGTGGTCAATATGCACAGCTTCTACAGCTGACAGCCATAGCAGTAGTCAATAAGCACAAGTTCTGTAGCTGATGGACATAGCAGTGGTCAATAAACATAGCTTCTATAGCTGAATAGGAGTGGTCAATAAACATAGCTTCTATACATGATGGTCACAGCACAGTCATTAAGCATAGCTTCTGTAGCTGACAGTCACAGCAGTGGTCAATAATCCATAAGAGCTTCAGTCATGATGGTCCAGTGGTCAATAAAACATAGCTTCTGTAGTGATGGTCACAGCAGTGGTCAATAAACATAGCTTCTTAGCTAATGGTCACAGCAGTGGTCAATAAGCATAGCTTCTATAGCTGATGGTCATAGTTGTGGTCAATAAGCATAGCTTTTGTGGCTGATGGTCACAAGCAGTGGTCAATAAACATAGCTTTTGTGGCTAATAGTCACAGCAGTGGTCAATAAACATAGCTTTTGTGGCTGATGGTCGCAGCAGTGGATCAATAAAGCATAGCTTTGTGGCTGATAGTCACAGCAGTGGTCAATAATAAGCGCATAGCTTCTATAGCCACCGTTCATAGCAATTATCAAAAAAGCCAACGTTCTATAACAAACCGGTTTCCACACAGGAAAAGGCGTCAGTAAGCCATTTAGTTCCATTGGTGACTGGTCATGGCAGGGTCGGTCAGTAGGTATAAACTTCTATGAGCTGCTTAAGCAGTGGTCAAAAAACCATGGCTTCTGCGTCTGGACCACAATCTAAGAACGTGGTCCACTATGCACAGCTTCTACAAGCTGACAGCTCATAGCAGTAGTCAATAAGCCAAAAGTTTTCTGTAGCTGAGGGCCCATTTAGCAGTGGTTCAATAAACATTAGCTTCTATAGCTGATAGGGCGTGGTCAAAAAATTATAACATAAGCGTCTATAGATGGCAATAGGAGTGGTTCAATTAAACCATAGCTTATAAGCTGGAACATAACCAAAAATGGGAAAATATAGGATAAGTGGTAAATAAAAAAAACATAGCTTATATACATGATTGGCAACGCAGTGGGTTATAAACAGATAAGGTCCAAATAAGCAATTAGCTTTTTACCAGCTGATGCACGCCCAGTGCGTCAAATTTTTTAAAAAAAAAGGCTTCTGTAGATGGACAAGACAGCCGTGGCAATAAGTTAAGTTTCTAGCCTTCTAGAGCTAATTGGTCTTGCAGTGATCAACTTAAGACATAGCTTCTATAGGCTGGCGAGGTTCTAGTAGTGGTCACTAAGCTTTTCTAGGACTTATACAGTGACAGTCAAGCAGTGGTTAAAAAAAACAAACAAAACAAACCACAGCTTCTATTAGGCTGAGGTCATTAGTAGGTAGGTCAATACGGCATAGGTTTCTCTAGCTGACCGCAATCTAACACATGTGGTCATAAAAGATAAGCTTTATAGATGCCGATTCTACAAACAGTGGTCAAAATTTTAAAACCCACGATAACTAAAATAAGTGGTCAAATGAATTTAAACATTAGCTTTTGTGGGCTGATGGTCACAGGCAGTTGGGTCAAGTTAAAACCATTAGCTTTATGGTGATGGTCAACAGCGCCAGTAGTCAATTAAAGCACCCAGCTTGTTGGCGAACCCAGCAGGGGTCAATAAGCATAGCTTTTGTGGCTCCTGACCACAAGCAAGTCCATAAGGCCTGGCTTCTTAATTGCGATGCATTTTCATCTGAGGAAAAAACACACACCACATGGGTTTACATTCCCACATAATTGGGATCATTCACATTTGGGGGATCAGGGGGACAAAAAAGACATAGTCACTGAAACCAAGCACAGGCCAATTTTCTGCTTCCTGCCCTCCCTGTCATCATACTTTCCTTTCCTTTCTGCTCACCTATCTATTATTTTCTTTTTTTTTTCTTACTGTGGAAAAATTACCAAGCAACCAAGGACAGTGCGACAAGTGCTGACAGGGTTTAATGACTTAAAAAGAAAGGAATGACACAAACAAGGTAGTGATCATAGGGGCAGAGAGTGGGAGTTCTAAAGTTCAAAAAAAGATGGAATGATGCAGGTGGAAGATGAAAGCTTGAAATCCAACAGGACCAGCTCAGATCCAATCAACGACGGAAAGGAAACCTGCATCACATACTTATCATATCATGACCAGACACACCTTGCCACACCAACCCATCTAGTAACTAGCCCCGACTCTCCGTGGAAAACTTCACCCATCAGGACGTTTACGGAAGAGAATCTTTGGAACGCAGTCAATGTGTTTCCATTACCTGGCGTAGGGGGAATACGTAGGGAGGTCCTGCAATAAAACGAGGGCTTTGAATTCCAGACAAAACACCCAAAAACTTTGTTTCTGCTCTTTCGCTCTCTCTTCCTCTCCCCCACACCCACCAACGAGGGGAAAGCAAAAAGGTTTAGGGTGAGTGAAAGGTTCAATTCACGAAAATATGCAGCTGTTTAACCAGGACATATTTAACAGGTGATTTCTATATTTCAGGACCGTTGGTATTTCAATCACTTTACTATACCTAAAAAAAGTGTTGATTTTTAGAATTTATGTTGTCTCCCTATTTACAAACTTTTCCCCTGCACTTAAAGAAATTTTTTCCAGCAGAATTGTCTTTACAATTTAAAATGTGGAGGGCCACAACATAGAAACATATCAAAGGAAAGGACAGCACCCTCAACCATTCAGTGCCGCACACACACCACACACACCACACACAAACACCAACCACACACCAAATACGGGGGGGGGGGGAGAAACGGTTTATTTGATGACCACTCAATTCCAAAATATTCCTCCTGGGGCGCCTTCCAGCGGACCAGGGGGCCCGTCTGTGTGCTGCGAGGACTGGAAAAAACTCATGTTTGGCACCTTATTTCATTTTCTGCCACCTGGTCACGCTTACCAGCTTGGATTTTACCACACCACGTTCTCTTCCCTACGCCTTGCACCACACCAACACAACACCCCCACACCCAAACACAACACGCACACCACACCACACACCACCCACACCATTAAAAAACAACAAATGGTAAAACACACCAACAAAAAAAAACAGGATTTGGCCAAATGTACAGAAATTTCAATCCTATTATCCTAATTGTGTATTTGACAACCATTTATATATGTGCAACCAAGGGCAAGTGAACTTGTATTTGTCACTGTTAACTGTTTTATATATGAATGGGAACCGTAGGTTAAGGCACGGGACAGGGGGAAAGAAGAAAATAAAATGCTGCTTGATCATTGCATCTCTGCAGGGCAGGGAACATCTAAAAACCATGAAACTGCCTGTGCGATGGTCTGTTTAATGTTTATACTTTTCAAGAAAAAATAGGTCATTTCAGCCCTGAAAATTTATATGGTGAGTGGACAGGGCTTGTAAATTTATGCTATCCCACTTACAGTAACATAGTAGGTCCTCTAAGGGAGGAGAACAGTGTAAATACTGATATGAAGTTTCCAGGACTACTTTCTTTCAGGGGAAAGGCTGAAGAATATTAGAATATGAAAATATTATTTGAAATGCGATGGGGCTGAGGGGGGTTCAGGGCCATTTCATGCAGGCAGTGAAAAAGGCAAGCAACACAAGGTGATTTAATTACTGCGAGAAGAAAAACAGGTTGATTTTTAGTTTTTAAAACCCCAATTGATAACGAAACACATTATTTATGTTTGTTTTAAAGTTCACGTATGCTGGCATGCTTAAAACAGACCCGAAGTGTTGAAGTATGGCCACAAACCAAGCTTTGGGAGCATTCAAGAAGACAGGGTATTCAAACTCTTTGTGGATAAATGCTAGTCTTAACCTATCTGTTTAATTCCATGAGGGTTCTTAAATAAATGAGTCTTCATTAAAAACAAAAAAAAACCAAAAACAAACATGAACCAGTTAAAAAATCTCAATCCTACGGAAAAAAAAATTCATCTGATTTTTTTTTGAAGTTCAAAGTTCTGAACTTTTTGTTCTCAAAAAAAAAAAAGATTATCTCAGTAACCACTTGTTTCGAACTTCCGGTTTATGCAGTTCTTATATTCTTGCACGTAAAAACTGGACAGCAAAGGTTTCCGGGCTAAAAAGTTACACCATTGAACGAAGGGGAATTTCTATTTTTAAAAAAAAAGTGTTAATATACTTTACATTGTACCCAGAAATATATTTTGACAAGACGACACATACCTCAATAAGACAAGGGGAAAAAACAAATAAATATTCATTTTTCCTAAAAAACTTGGCTTTTTTTCAGATGCAAGGGGGGGGGGGAAAAGGAAAACTGCATGTACGAACAAGCTTTAGCAAGCAATATTTTTGCTTATCTGGGATTGACACTCTGTTTTGGAGAGCACCTAGAGGAAAAACCCACTTTTTTCCTGGAAATGGATGAGTGTGTTTGGGATACCCACACAAAATCAGGTTTGTTACCATTGACCAGTTTCAAAGGGATGGCATTTAAACAAATCAGTAAAGAATGCAGGTGGATCGAAAGGGTACGTAAGCAGCTTGAAGATGATTCTCAAAACAATTTTTCTAGGCATAAAATAAAAAACATATCAGCCAAAAGAGGGAGGGTTGAGAGGGTAGGGAAAGGGGAAAACAAAAAGGAAGCGATTTTATCATCTCTATGTTATTTTGTTTGTAAAAACCTAAAACAAAAGCAGGGATGGGGGGTGGGGGGGTGGCATCTTCCAAACTATTGCAAAAGGGAGTGTGGTGAAGGCAGGAAGGGTGAAGGTGGGAAGCTGGAAAGGGAAGGGATGATTGAATAGTGTTGCGCTTTTCACTTTCAAAATGTTTGGGGGGAAAAAAAAAAAAGGGGCGGGGAGGGAGTTAAACGTGGGATGGCTTTCATCTTCAAAAGGTTCTTTAGTGTTCACAAAAATGTAGGGAAAACCAAAAAAAAATGAGGGAGAGGAAGCGGGAGGGAAGGGGTGCTTTCGTCTTCCATTAGTCTATTAACGTGGAAGGAGGGGGGGATTTGATAGGTGAAGGGGGCCTTTATATCCACCAATGTTTCCAGATATGGCGG
Organism: Conus betulinus; assembly: GCA_016801955.1. Lineage (NCBI taxonomy): Eukaryota > Metazoa > Mollusca > Gastropoda > Neogastropoda > Conidae > Conus > Conus betulinus. Next base: position 193,858 of record JADBJO010004575.1, read on the forward strand.
GAAGGGACTTCAACCAGGCAACAACCAAATGTTCTTTCCACCATTTCTAAACCGGGTTGCCAACCGGGGAGGTGGCGTGCTGTCTTTCGACC
>JADBJO010004576.1:5000-25000 GCA_016801955.1 Conus betulinus
AACACTTTCTTAATGAAACTGAAACTGAAACTCCGCCTGACCCTGCCCCAGCCCGCAGTTCTGACCTGCTTCCTATGTCCACTTCCTGTTGACCACTTCCTTCATCTGCCCACACCGGATGTCTGGGAGATGTCTTCTGGACAGAGACCTCGTTCTTTTGCTGGATCACATGGGTAGAATAAGAAAAAAGAAAAAAAAAAAAAAGAAAAATGAAAGAACAGGGAAAAAAGGAAAAGAACAAGACGCCAAGCATATGAACGTACTCCCAGTTTATCCTGAATACGCGTGAATTATTCCATGAAGAGAAAAACCCGTCTTGGGCTGTTGTAACCGTTAGTAATGGCTATTCAGGTAACCATCGGCCATCATCTGTGACCTATAATGAACATACATACACATATTTTCAGAAAGATCGCCAAGAATTTCTGAGATTTTCCATACATAAAGAAGAAAACCATAATGGGCTGTTATACCCGTTAGTAATACGGATATAACGCGGTAGGTAAACTAAAACATTGGGTATCATCCGTGAGACATAACGAATATACTTACAAATTTTCATAAAGATCGGCCAAGTACTTTCTGAGATATTCCATGGAGAAGAACAACAGTTACAAGCCGTTACAGCCGTTGGTAATTGCTATAACGGTAAACTAGAATATCAGGCATTATTCGCGACCCATAATGAAAATACCTGCTAATTTTCGCAAAGATCGACCGAGTACCTTCTGGAGATATTCCATAAAGAAGAAAAAACCCGTTACAGGCTGTTACAGCCGCTAGTAACGGCTATAACGGTAAACTAAGACATCAAGCATTTTCGTGACCCATAATGAAGATACCCTACAAATTTTCACAAAAAATCGGCCGAGTACCTTCTGAGATATCCCATAAAGTAAAAACCCGTTACAGACTGTCACAGCCGCTAGTAACGGCTATAACGTGGTAAATTAAAACAACGGGCATCATCCGAGAACCCATAATGAACATACCTGCTAATTGTCACGAAGATCGGCCGAATACTTTCTGAGATATTCCATAAAGAAGAAAAACCGTTACAGGTCGTTTACAGCCGTTAGTAAACCGCCTATAAAAGTAAACTAAAACACCGGACATCATCCGTGACCCATAACTGTACCTATACATTTTCAGAAAGATCGGCCCAGTAGTTTTGTCTGGAGCAAGTGGCACACAGTTTGACCACGGACGGGACGACGCACACACACCACACACACACACACACACACACAGCATGTCTTCGTTCCCATTCTAAAGCACTCCCTGTTCTATAAGATCTGGGAGTACAAAAAGATACACCCGAAAGATAACACTGTTCGTGAAATCCAGTCGTCGGCTTTCAAAAAGAATCGGAACAGCTCATCTTTTGAAAACCGTTTGTCAGCCTGTGTTCTTATCTCTGGCACTGAGTCTAAATGTGTGTGTGTGTGTGTGTGTGTGTGTGTGCGTGCGTGCTGCTGCGTGCGTGCGTGCGTGCGTGCCTGCCTGCCTGCCTGCCTGCCTGCCTGCCCGCCTGCGTCTCTGCGCATGCATGCACATCTGACTGTTGTTATTGATGGCGCATTAGGATGGAACATTGTGATCTAAGGTATGAGTACTACTTGTGTCTATGTGATCTACTACTACTGATTCAATCACTATATTCTCCTTGTTTTGATATCATCAGTCATTCTGTATGCTTTGACAATTGTACAGCGCTTAGAATTGGCATTTTGTATGAGGTGCAGCGATATGGTAATCGAAATCCTACTTTCTTCTTTTTCTTCTTCTTCTTTTCTTCTTCTCTTCTTCTTCTTCTTCTTTTCTTTTCATTTCTGTTATTGTTACCATTATCATTGTATATTATTATTATCATCATTATTATTATTATATCATCATCATCATCATTATTATTATTATATTATTATTTCATCATCATCATCATCATCATCATCATCATCATCATTGTTATTATTATTATTATATTATTATTATTATTATTGTCATCATCATCATCATTATTATTATTATTGTCATCATCATCATCATCATTATTATTATTATTATTATTATTATTATTATTATTATTATTATTATTCATCATCATCATCATTAACGTTGTTGTTACTATTATTATAGCTATTATAATTGTTATTACTACTACTATTATTATTACTATCATTATCATCATTGTAATTATCATTACTACTACTACTACGACTACTACTATACTGCTGCTCTGCTGCTGCTGCTACTACTACTACTACTAACTACTACTACTACTACATTCTTCTTCTTTTTGTTACAATTATTTTTTCTTCTTGTTATTATCATATTACTTTATCATTATTTATTATAATAACGCGCATGCGTTTTTGCCTTTGGGGGAGCATGGACAGGCAACGGATTCGTAACCATTACAATCTGTGAACATATGCTCGTGATCATTACAATCTGGAGGATAAGCTCGTGATCATTACAATCTGTGAGGATAAGCTCATTACAATCTGTGAGGATAAGCTCATTACAATCTGTGAGGATAAGCTCAGTTTTCGGAAAAAAAAAAAAAAAATCTTTAATACGTTTGCCAGACATACCAGCCTATGAGCTGCAAGTCGTGAAGTTTCAGGTTGCTGAATGACTCTTATTTTGATAATGATGCCAGACCTATGAGCCTCTGCAGGTATCAAGTGTCAGGCTGTAGAATCACACGCTGCCATTGCAGAGGCGAAAGTTTTCCATCTTTCTCAGCTAAAACCTCTCAGAGATATACTCGTGATGAGTTTGGCCTGCATTTTTTGTTATTTTGTCTGCAAGTTTTTTTTTTTAAGAAAAAAAATAAACATTTTCAAAGTTTTAATGGATGCAATCCGAAGGTGTTCTAACTAAATTCTGCCACTGCTGAAATTTCACATCTGTATCGTTTTCATTATTCTGTCCTGTCCATTTCACCGAAGTTGTGGTATTAAATAATGAAATACGCAAAAACAAAACAAACTAAAAAAAATAACGAAAACAACGAAAAAAAAAAACCCAAACTTACTTTTGTAAAAGTATAGTAACAATTCTTCAAACCCCATACATATATATCCAACGATGCCTAGCTATGTTTGAATCAGTAAAAACAAACAAACAAGCAAATGGAGTTGGGGTGGGAGCGTAGTGGGCGGGGCTGCATGACGACAATGTTAAACAGCACATGATTTCCTGATCCTTAACTTCTCACATTTCCGGTTAGGGAAACACAGTTCATGCTCGCGCGCGTTGCACTGCAAGGGGGGTTGGGGCTGTATGCAGCTCTGGCCAAAGCGCTGGTAAACAAACACGATCTCAGTGACGAAGATCACGCGCTAGGCGCGAAACGTGAGAACACGAGACAAAGTGGCCGCATTGTGGTGGGGGGGGGGGGGGGGGGGGGGGGGGGGGGGGGGGGGGGGGGGGGGGGGGGGGGTGGGGGGGGGGGGGGGACCGCGCTTGTTGCAGTCCCACCCTGTCCAAAAAGCCTCTCCCCATTTGGTTTTGTATTCAGAAAACTTCAGAAGAGAGAGAGAGAGAGAGAGAGAGAGAGAGAGCGACTGAGCCGAGGACGAGAGAGACGATCGAGAGAGAGAGAGAGAGACAAAAGGACAGACAGGACAGACCACACGAGACAGGAAGAACAGACAGACAGGAGAGACAGAGAATAAAGGGAAAGGGCAGGCAGAACGACATGCTGAGCCGAAGATTAAGACAGGGGAATTCAAAGAGCGGGATGGGGGAGGGAAAAAACGAAAAAAGACCATCTTGTGAGGCAAACGAGAGAGAGAGAGAGAGACGAGAGGAGAGAGAGAGAGAGGATTCAAGACGTTCGTGAATGTTAAGTGGGGGAATAATAAACTCCCAACAAAACTCCTGGTTTACAACAACAGTGATAACAGCAGCAACAACAACAACAGAATAGTGAACGCACCGTGCCTGCCTACTCTGTGTTCAACGTTGGCACACAGTGGCCTGCTATGAGAGACCCAGTTAGTCCTTTCGGACAAATCAGAAACTTTTGAGCAAGCTGCGTTGCAACGCTGAGCGTGCGTGCATGTCACTCCCTCAATAATCATCGTGGAGTTTCTGGTTAAAAAACAATAAAAAGGTTTTGAACAGGAGTCTGGAGGCTTTAATGTGATGGGAGATTGAATGACACGTGGGCCCCGTGGCTTCAACAAGGTCTGATCCAGGAGGACTTGGGTTTCGATCATCTCTCCTCCCACATGTCTCTTTCTTTGTGTTGTTTTTTGCTGATGAAGATTTCCTTCGTCGTCTTCTTTTTTTTTTTTTTACTTCAGTTGCTGCGGCGTTGAATGCAATGATATTAAAGAAAGGCAAAGCAGATTCAAAGGGAAGAAGAAGGAAACGAAACGAAGCAAAAAAAACAAAACAAAACAAAAAAAACAAAAAAATCCGAAAATGCCAGACAGAATTTCCTTTGTATTCCATTCTACTCTATTAATAATTTACTAATCGCTTGGTTGAATGATTTGGTTGACTGAGTGAGTGAGTGAGTGAGTGTATTGGTTAATTAATTAATTGACTGCTCAGTAAGACGCTCCTGTCACACACACACACACACACACACACACACACACACACACACACACACACACACACACACACACACACACCTATAATCATTTGCATCGAATAACCTCATAGATACTACAGTAACAGTAAATCTAGACATACATATTAATCTGTTCTGTCAAAGACTGTTAGGCTGGTAAAACCTTTGTGTGTTAAATGCGGACTATAACAAACAAACGAACATACAAAGATGTAGGAAAAAAGAAAACCCCGTCTACAATAAACAAAAGTGTGAATTATTTTGTACATTCTCTCTAAACAGAAGTACTTTCCTTGCCATTATTGTGCTTATTGTGCTTCTCTTTATCCCTTTTCATATTCGACAACCATAACTTATAACAGATATTTCCACAAACACCAGATGAAACGAAACAAAACAAAAGAACACAACAAACAAACACACTAAGTAACATAATAATTTTGCACACTAGACGCTTCAGTATGAGTTTGTGTCCATTAACAGGAAAAAAGACGCAAACCCTAAACACATCTGTTGCATTTAGCGCGTTAGTTTGTGTCCATTAACAGGAAAAAGACGCAGACCAGAACATTTCTGTGCATTTAGCACGTGTAACTGAATGAATTTTTTTTTTTCTTTTTTTTTTTTTTTTCTTTCTTTCTTTCTTTTTTTTTTTTTTTTTAAAGGATGTCTGCAATATGGAATGCGATATGAAACAATTTTCGAACTGTATTAGAAAAATTAAAAAAAAACGTCGTCTGCAATGGAAAAGGCCCAAAATTGAAATGATAGATTATTGTTCAATACAAAACCATGCAGAATTAAAAAAAAAAAAACCGATATGAAAAACAGCTTGAAATATATAAAAATAGCAATCAAATGCAACATGAAATGGCACAGAATGAAATTTGAAAAACAGGTGTGTGCGTGAGGAGGGAGATGGGGGTGGTGGAGCGGGAGGGGGTGGGGGGGGGGGGGGGGGGGTGGGGGCGGGCGGGGGGGGGGAGCGAGGGGGTACGAAACTCAAAACATCTATGAAAGCGTGCACAGCATGACATCACAACGTGGATCACAATACAACACACAGCATGAAAAGGCAATGTAAATCATAGCATGCAGTGTAATGTAACGCAACATCATACCATGCAAAATGCAGAATGAGGCCATGTCAATGATACTGTGCGATGCAATATAAGTCAACCATAGAATGCAATGTAAAAACACCATGAAAAAAAGCCGCAAATACTTGCGCTGTGCAGTTTCACCCAACATCAAGTCAAGTCAAGTCAAGTAAACTTTATTATCTCAATTTGAGAAATTAATTTGTGGTCACACACATTCACAGCAAAAAAAACCATGATTTAGCCACATTACCCATTTTCGCACATATGACATACATTCATATAGAGGAATTTGGATTTCAATTAAACATCTTCTCGGTTCATGAAATCAATGGACAGGGGAATAAAACTTTGTTTAAATCTGACACTTCTGCATTTAACCGATCGATATCTTCGTCCTGACTGAAGAAGGTCATACTGATTTGCAAGAAACGTGGGGGTCTGGTCACACGTAATCTTCTTCGCTTTACAAACAACACGGCACCTGTATAGCTCACTCAGACTTTTTTGTCTCTCACCAACGATTTTTCCTCCCACGTTCACCACTTTCTCAAGCACATTTCTGCTCTTCACAGTCAACCCACCATACCAACACATAAATGAGAAAGTTAGAACAGATTCCAAGAAAGCATGAATAAAATGTCCGAAGAATGTCAGTATTCACATGAAATGATTGCAGCTTGCGAAGACAATATAATCTTGTTTGACATTTTTTGTGGACATACTCAACATGGGATTTAAAATTCAGCTTATTATCTATAAAAGTTTCCTAACTATTTGTATGATTCAACACGTTCTACTTCAGCACCTTTGATAAAAAAGTGGTGGTACAGCTTTTGGATTCTTTCTAAAATCAATCAACATTTCTTTCGTTTTGTTACATTCAGATCAAGATAGTTATGATCGCACCAGTCAACAAGTCTTTGAAACTCCTTGAAGTAAACAGAATCAGAGTTGGAGAGATCCACAAGTGCTGAGTCATCTGAATATTTAATGTACAAAGTTGAATCACTTCCTGAACAATCATTTGTGTACAGAGTAAAAAGCACTGGTGATAAAACAGTACCCTGGGGTGCGCCAGTTGAAATGACTCTGGAAGACGAAACAACACTTTGATATCGAACAGACTGTGTCCTCTGTGGAAAGCAATATGAAACAGCGTGAAATACAACATAACTAAAGCGAGCAGCGTAATATACTGAAAGATAAAATGGAATATCACGCACAGCCTGAACTGCAACATATTTCATTGCGTGCAGTTCACTATAGCACAACAATGAATGCACCATGGGAATAAAGCGTGGACTGCCATATAAAGAATCGCGGGGAATGTAATATTGCACGACAACAAATGCACCATGGAATAAAGCGTGGACTGCGATGTAGCACAACAATGTCAGCAACACGGAATGAAGCGTGGACTGCGATGTAGCACAACAACGTAAGCAGCATGGAATGAAGCGTGGACTGCGATGTAGCACAATAATGTCAGCAGCACGGAATAAAGCGTGGACTGCGATGTAGCACAACAATGTCAGCAGCATGGAATGAAGCGTGGACTGCGATGTAGCACAACAACGTAAGCAGCATGGAATGAAGCGTGGACTGTGATGTAGCACAATAATGTCAGCAGCACGGAATAAAGCGTGGGACTGCGATTGTAGCACAATAATGTCAGCAGCACGGAATAAAGCGTGGACTGCGATGTAGCACAATAATGTCAGCAGCACGGAATAAAAGCGTGGACTGTGATGTAGCACAATAATGTCAGCAGCACGGAATAAAGCGTGGACTGTGATGTATCACAACAATGTCAGCAGCACGGAATAAAGCGTGGACTGCGATGTAGCACACACAACGTAAGCAGCACGGAATGAAGCGTGGACTGCGATGTAGCACAACAATGTCAGCAGCATGGAATGAAGCGTGGACTGCGATGTAGCACAAACAACGTAAGCAGCATGGAATGAAGCGTGGACTGCGATGTAGCACAACGATGTCAGCAGCACGGAATGAAGCGTGGACTGCGATGTAGCACAACAATGTCAGCAGCACGGAATGAAGCGTGGACTGCGATGTAGCACAACAATGTCAGCAGCATGGAATGAAGCGTGGACTGCGATGTAGCACAGTACAACAATGTCAGCAGCACGGAATGAAGCGTGGACTGCGATGTAGCACAACAATGTCAGCAGCACGGAATGAAGCGTGGACTGCGATGTAGCACACAACAATGTCAGCAGCACGGAATGAAGCGTGGACTGCGATGTAGCACAACAATGTCAGCAGCATGGAATGAAGCGTGGACTGCGATGTAGCACAACAATGTCAGCAGCATGGAATGAAGCGTGGACTGCGATGTAGCACAACAATGTCAGCAGCATGGAATGAAGCGTGGACTGCGATGTGTAGCACAGTACAACAATGTCAGCAGCACGGAATGAAGCGTGGACTGCGATGTAGCACAGTACAACAATGTCAGCAGCACGGAATGAAGCGTGGACTGCCACATAAACGGCAGTCTGCTGTGCACAGACTTCATAAAACATGAAAGGAAACCTAGCATATAAGGGAACGCAACAAAAACTCGGCGTAAAATGAAATATGAACCACGACATGAAGTGGAATATAACACACCATGGGGGATACTATGACACGCCATGAGGGATACTATGACACACCATGGAGGACACTATGACACGCCATGGGGGACACTATGACACACCATGGGGGATACTATGACACACCATGGAGGATACTATGACACACCATGGGGGACACTATGACACACCATGGGGGACACTATGACACACCATGGGGGATACTATGACACACCATGGGGGACACTACGACACACCATGGGGGATACTATGACACACCATGGAGGATACTATGACACACCATGGGGGGACACTATGACACACCATGGGGGACACTATGACACACCATGGGGGATACTATGACACACCATGGTAGACACTATGACACACCATGGGGGATACTATGACACGCCATGGGGGACACTATGACACACCATCGGGGACACTATGACACACCATGGGGGATATTATGACACGCCATGGGGGACACTATGACACACCATGGGGGATACTATGACACACCATGGGGATACTATGACACACCATGGGGGATACTATGACACACCATTGGGACACTATGACACACCATGGGGGATACTATGACACACCATGGGGGATACTTTGACACACCATGGGGGACACTATGACACACCATGGGGGATACTATGACACACATGGGGGATACTATGACACACCATGGGGGACACTATGACACACCATGGGGGACACTATGACACACCATGGGGGATACTATGACACACCATGGGGGATACTATGACACACCATGGGGGATATTATGACACGCCATGGGGGACACTATGACACACCATGGAGGATACTATGACACGCCATGGGGGACACTATGACACACCATGGGGGATATTATGACACGCCATGGGGGATACTATGACACACCATGGGGGACACTATGACATACCATGGGGGACACTATGACACACCATGGGGGACACTATGACACACCATGGGGGACACTATGACACGCCATGGGGGATACTATGACACACCATGGGGGGATACTATGACACACCATGGGGGACACTATGACACGCCATGGGGGACACTATGACACGCCATGGGGGATATTATGACACGCCATGGGGGATACTATGACACGCCATGGGGGATACTATGACACACCATGGAGGATACTATGACACACCATGGGGGACACTATGACACGCCATGGGGGACACTATGACACGCCATGGGGGATATTATGACACGCCATGGGGGGTACTATGACACGCCATGGGGGACACTATGACACGCCATGGGGGACACTATGACACGCCATGGGGGATATTATGACACGCCATGGGGGATACTGTGACACACCGTGGGGGATACTATGACACACCATGGGGGACACTATGGACACACCATGGGGGACACTATGACACACCATGGGGGACACTATGACACACCATGGGGGACACTATGACACACGGCGTGCAGCGGAATATAACACCCCATGGGGGACATTATGAAACACAGCGTGGAGCACAATATACAAATGATAAGGTTCAGTTCGATGTCACACAGTAATGATGAAATACAATACAAAAACACACCTTGAAATGCCGTACAAATTGTGGCGTAAAGTGCAGTAAGAAATGGAATACAATACAGAACACGATTTGAAACGCCACGATCTGATGGTCTGCGGTGAAACATATTCACCACGTGAAACAGAGTGTAAAGTGCTGTACAAACTAAAACAAAAAGAGCACTGACCGGAACGTAAACGATAACTTGCAGGCTAGAATAACATTACAAGGAATTCAAAACCAGAACAGCATGTAAGGCAAGGTAATGTGCTATAGCCCTGCTGACTGCAAAGGGCCACATCAGTGCAGTCAACACGTTGAAGTCAACTTACAAGTCATAATTAAGGAGAAAAAGAAAAGAAAAAAAGTCATTCACACCATCTTTCAAAATACACCGTCTAAAACCACACCAGCCTTTCTTCAGTAAAATCTCAGGTCGGATGAAAAATATGAATTTCTCAGAAATTCAAAGATCACACATCAGTGTGTAATGTAGCAAAAACAAACATACACACGAATAACGAAAACTAACCAAAAGAAAATTGAAGAAAACGAAACCCCACTGCATACAGTGTTGTATAAACGACAGCGTGCGACAGAATATCTATAACACGGAATTCCATATAAAACACAGCTTGAAAGATAATAAACACGATAGCATGCAGAGCAGTATAACACATATTGAACACATGGTAATATTCAGGGTGACATGCAGGACAAACAATTGTGAGGAGTGACATTGAACACACTTGGAAAGCAACGCACACCGCATCATGAAATGTTCAATGACCATTCACGAGTAGCACGTTGTAACACACTACGAACTGTAGCGTAAAAACGCAGAGGGAATTGCATGTGAGTGACAGCGTGCAATGCAGAGCAAAACAACATGGTATGCAAAGCAAAATGATGCATTAGATGCAATGTAAACAGCAGCGTACACTGCAATATACCACGACATGGAATTCGATATAAAAGACAGCTTGAAATGTAATACGTGATAACGCGCAGTGCAACAAAATGAAATGGGATGTGAATGACAGCATGCAGCGCAACAAAATGAAATGGGATGTGAATGACAGCATGCAGCGCAACAAAATGAAATGGGATGTGAATGACAGCATGCAGTGCAACAAAATGAAATGGGATGTGAATGACAGCATGCAGTGCAACAAAATGAAATGGGATGTGAATGACAGCATGCAGTGCAACAAAATGAAATGGGATGTGAATGACAGCATGCAGTGCAACAAAATGAAATGGGATGTGAATGACAGCATGCAGTGCAACAAAATGAAATGGGATGTGAATGACAGCATGCAGCGCAACAAAATGAAATGGATATGAATGACAGCATGCAGCGCAATGTAATACATGATCGAAAACAGGGAAGACCGCGCGTGCGTACTGCGCATGTAACATAACGTGGAAAGTCATGTAAAACAGGGCGTGCTATGTAGTGTGAATGACAACACCTGTATCATAACGTGGAAAGCAATGTAAAACAGGGCGTGCTATGAAGTGTGAATGACAACACCTGTAACATAACGTGGAAAGCAACGTAAAACAGGACATGCAATGTGGTATGAATGACAACATACAGCGCACTGCAGAACAACATGGAATACATGTAAAATACAACGCGAAAAGCCATGTAAATGCCAGTGTGCAGCGCAATAAAATATGAGGGAATGTGACATAAAAGACAACACACTATATGAAGAAGACACGTGATTGCTCGTTCATTTTCGTTGTCCTGGGTGTTGTGTATCTTGCCTGAAGAAGACCTAAGATGTCGAAACGCGTCGCATTTTGTTTTGTGATTCGTTTGTCAACGTTCTTCAGGCAGAGCTTTATCAATATTTTTATTTTTCAAATTTGTTACGAACTATGAAAATAGATCATGACATGCGGTGCAAAATCAAAACAGCAATGGGTGAATATCACATCATGATTATCAATATAAGCGAAAACGCCACGCGCAATATAACACCGTGATCAACGCAACATAAAGGACAAGGTGTGATGTTGTGGACTGTAATGCACAGACTGTTGTCCACAGTGCAGATAGTGCAGGTGCCTTCGCGCCACTTGTAGCCCGAAATTCCAGCGCAAAACGGAGCATACAGGGAAAGGCTATGAACCCCATGCTGTAACATTACAAACCCTGTCATGCAGCCTTTCACAGCGGCAATGTCGAGTGTCGTGTATGGCGAGCAATGCCGCAATGTTCGACTGACGTCCAGCGCATTACAAAGCATCCAGTCTTGCGCGATTCTGAACTTGCGGTACAACGAAAAAAAAAACAGGCTTGTAACGCAATACAAAAGTATCACATACAATGCATTGTTCAAACCAAAAGCGTATAGTGAAGATGAATCGTAGTCTGCAGAAGAAGAAAAGCGATACATCTCACATAACCACACGGCTTTATTTTCTTTTCTTTTTTGTACTCCCAGTTCTTACAGAACAGGGAGTACTTTAGAATGGGAACGAAGGAATGCTGTCTGTGTGTGTCTGTCTGTGTGTCTGTGTGTCCGTGGTGAAAATGTGTTCCACTCGCTCCAGACAAAACTACTGGGCCGATCTTTCTGAAAATTTGTAGGTATGTTCATTATGGGCCACGGATGATGTCCGATGTTTTAGTTTACCGCTATAGCCGTTACTAACGGCTGTAACGGCCTGTAACGGTTTTTTTTCTTTATGGAATATCTCAGAAATTACGTGGCCGATCTTTCTGAAAATTTGTAGGTAGGTTCATTATGGGTCACGAATAATGAGCAATGTTTTAGTTTACCGTTATAGCCGTTACTAACGGCTGTAACGGCCTGTAACGGTTTTTCTTCTTTACACAGGGAAAGTCCTGTTGACAGTGTGAAAGACTACAACTTTGGATTCTCTCTTGAGGGCACATAAGACCATATGGCGAAAGTTTGGCTGTGTCTGGAGTGGCACTGTCTTCACTGTTCATCTGTCCGTGAGCAGGGGTGGTTGGGGTCTGGGGGTGTGCTCGACAGCAGGGGGATGGTGTGTTTTTTTTGCCAGTGGGGCTCTGCAGTCACGAAATGCGGGCTGGTACACCCATGGGAACGCTACTCTAAGGCTGTTATGAGTTGCATCCTGTAGTCTGATTTACCTCTGTTCTGGAGCAGTTATGTCCCTTGATATCTTAATAGAGTGTCCTGCGCGTGCCTGTACCATCGTCAACACAGCGCAGGCCTCCAAGGGTGGTACAGGACTGCTCTAAAGGCAGGTGAAGACAGTGCTTCTCTGGGTCCTCCCCAGCACCTTCGGGTGTTTCTTTTTCTTCTTTGCCTAACTAGGCACAGTGGGAAAGACTACAACTTTGGATTCTCTCTTGAGGGCACATAAGACCGTATGGCGAAAGCTTGGCTGTGTGTCTGGAGTGGCACTGTCTTCATCTGTCCGTGGCAGGGGTGGTTGGGTCTGTGGGGTGTGCTCGACAGCTGGAGGGTGGTGTTTTTCGCCGGTGGGCTCTGCAGTCATGAAATACGGGCTGGTACACACCCATGGGGATGCTACTTAAGGCTGTTATGAGTTGCATCCTGTAGTCTGATTTACCTCTGTTCTGGAGCAGTTATGTCCCTTGATATCTTAATGGAGTGTCCTGCGCGTGCCTGTACCCATCGTCAACACAGCGCAGGGCCTCCAAGGGTGGTACAGGACTGCTCTAAAGGCAGGTGAAGACAGTGCTTCTCTGGGTCCTCCCCAGCACCTTCGGGTGTTTCTTTTTTGCCTTAACTAGGCTGACCCTGGAGAAAGGTCCAGTGACGGTGAGGAAAGACCCACTGACCACAGGGAAAGTCCTGTTGACAGTGGGAAAGAGACTACAACTTTGGATTCTCTCTTGAGGGCACATAAGACCGTATGGCGAAAGCTTGGCTGTGTCTGGAGTGGCACTGTCTTCATCTGTCCGTGGGCAGGGGTGGTTGGGTCTGTGGGGTGTGCTCGACAGCTGGAGGGTGGTGTTTTTTCGCCGGTGGGCTCTGCAGTCATGAAATACGGGCTGGTACACACCCATGGGGACCCTACTTTAAGGCTGTTATGAGTTGCATCCTGTAGTCTGATTTACCTCTGTTCTGGAGCAGTTATGTCCCTTGATATCTTAATGGAGTGTCCTGTCCTGCGCGTGCCTGTACCCATCGTCAACACAGCGCAGGCCTCCAAGGGTGGTACTTCTTCTTTGCCTTAACTAGGCTGACCCTGGAGAAAGGTCCAGTGACGGTGAGGAAAGTCCCACTGACCACAGGGAAAGTCCTGTTGACAGTGGGAAAGACTACAACTTTGGATTCTCTCTTGAGGGCACATAAGACCGTATGGTGAAAGCTTGGCTGTGTCTGGAGTGGCACTGTCTTTCATCTGTCCGTGGCAGGGGTGTTGGGTCTGTGGTCTCTGGGTCCTTCCCAGCATCTTCGGGTGTTTCTTTTTCTTGGGTCACGAATAATGAGCGATGTTTTAGTTTTACCGTTATAACCGTTACTAACGGCTGTAACGGCCTGTAAACGGTTTTTCTTCTTTATGGCATATCTCAGAAAGTACTTGGCCGATCTTTGTAAAAATTAGCAGGTATGTTCATTATGGGTCACTGATGATGCCTGATGTTTTAGTTTGCCCCGTTATAGCGTTACTAATGGCTGTAACGGCCTGTAACGGTTTTTTTTTTTATTGAATATCTCAGAAAGTACTTGTCCGGTCTTTTTGAAAATTAGCATGTATCTTTATTATGGGTCACGAATAATGCCCGATGTTTTCGTTTACCGTTGTATCCGTTACTAACGGCTGTAACGTTTTTTACTTCTTTATGGAATATCTCAGAAAGTACTGGGCCGATCTTTTGTGAAAATTAGCAGGTATGTTCATTATGCGTCACGGATGATGCCTGATGTTTTAGTTTACCTTTATAGCCGTTACTAACGGCTGTAACAGCCTGTAACGGTTTCGTCTTTATGAAATATCTCAGAAAGCACGTTGTCGATCTTTCTGAAAATTTGTAGGTATGTTCATTATGGGTCACGATTAATGAGCGATGTTTTATTTACCGTTATAGCCGTTACTAACGGCTGTAACGGCCTGTAACGGCTTTTTTCTTCTTTATGGAATATCTCAGAAGGTACTTGGCCGATTTTTTAAGCGGTTTGGATGATCTTGTGACAAATCGGAGCCTCTTTCCATATGTAAGTGCTGTAATGCTGAAAATCGATTAAACAACCGTTATAAAAACCTTTACTTTATCGTTTTCTTACCTATAGGTGGAATTTAATGACATTTAGTGTATAGAAAGGTTATCACACACAAATGGCGCTTCTATATAGTGTTTCAAAATTTGACCGTTAAAAACAGTTATTCTTGACATATTGTCCGATTTGGATGAAATTTGGTATGTACACAGGCTTTAGCCCAGTGAGGACTAAAATACCAGTTTCAAAAGTGTACATCGGTTAAATCACCGTTTAAAAACCGTTATTTTGCCGTTATTTCTTAAATAACATATATATATATATATATATATATATATATATATATATATATATATATATATATGTGTGTGTGTGTGTGTGTGTGTGTGTGTGTGTGTGTGTGTGTGTGTGTGTGTGTGTGTGTATGTAATATAATTAGGTATATAGAAAGGTTATCACACTCAAATAGCACTTCCATACGGTGTTTCAAAATTTGACCGTTAAAAAACCGTTATTGTTGACATATTGTAGGATTTGGATGAAATTTGGTAGGTACACAGGCTTCAGCTCGGTGAGGACTAAATATCAGTTTCAAAAGTGTAGGCCTACCTCAAAATTTAACGTAACGATACCGAACAAGATAAACTGGGAATATATTTATATGCTTTGCATCTTGTTGTTTGTTTGTTTGTTTTGTTTGTTGGATTATCTCTAATGACAGTAACCAACTCCGTTAACTGCAGAACTCAACAGAAGCGTGTTGTGGCTGCTCTTGTTGATGGTGTTCATTTCCTTCACGATAAAACCTCGCCAACATATTCTAACTTTTTTTTTTTTTTTTTTTTTTTTTTGGTAGTTGGCAATATATGGCATATTTCTTTTTGATAGAGAAAAATAGCGATATGGAATGTTAAACAAAAAAAGAAGAATTACAGTAAAAAGCACTTAGAGAGAGAGAGAGAGAGAGAGAGGAGAGAGAGAGAGAGAGAGAGAGAAGAGAGAGAGAGAGAGAGAGAGAGAGAGAGAGAGAGAGAGAGAGAGAGAGAGGACCTAAAAAGACTAATCATTCGTTATTGCGCGGACAGTTCATTGGGATTCGTACGCTGCAAACAGATTTTTTTGTTTGTTTGTTTTTTGTTTTTGTTTTTCAAATGTTCTGTTGGAACACTCGTCAAATCTTCAGCGGATATCTGATGATGCTCCTCTAGTTTCATTTGTTGTTGTTGTTTGTTTGTTTGTTTGTGTGTGTTTGTTTGTTTGCTTTTGTACAACATGTTGACTAGAAACTCTTAAACTCCCTACATACATGCCATATGGTGAAATCGATGACGAGCGACTTTATCCCCTCCTGTGTATTTCCCTATTTTCTTTATTTTTGTACTCCCAGTTCTTATAGAACAGGGAGTACTTTAGAATGAGAACGAAGAAATGCTGCACACGCGCGCGCGCGCGCGCGCGCGTGTGTGTGTGTGTGTGTGTGTGTGTGTATCCGTCCGCCTGTGGTCAAAATATGTTCCACACGCTCCTGACAAAACTACTGAGCAGAACTTTCTGAAAATCTGTAGGTATGTTCATTATGGGTCACGGATGATGCCCGATGTTTTAGTTTACTGACATAGCCGTTACTAACGGCTGTAACGGCCTGTGACAGTTTTTCTTCTTTATGGAATATCTCAGAAAGTACTTGGCCGATCTTTGTAAAAAATTAGCAGATATGTTCATGGATGGTCACGAATAATGCCCGATATTTTAGTTTACGTTATAGCCTTTACTAAAGGCTGTAACGGTCTGTAACAGTTTTCCTTCTTCATGGAATATCTCAGAAAGCACTTGGCCGATCTTTGTGAAAATTAGCAGGTATGTTCATTATGGGTCACGGATGATGCCCGATGTTTTAGTTTACCCCGTTACTAACGACTATAACGGCCCATAATGGTTTTTTTCTTATTTATGGAATATCTCAGAAAGCACGTTGTCGATCTTTCAGAAAATTTGTAAGTATGTTCATTATGGGTCACGGATGATATCCGATGTTTTAGCTTACCTCGTTATAGCCGTTTACTAACGGCTGTAACGGCCCATAACGGTTTTTATTTTTTTATATGAATGTCTCAGAAAATACATGGCCGATCCTTCTGAAAATTTGTAGGTATGTTTATTATGGGTCACGGATGATGCCCGAAGTTTAAGTTTACAGTTAAAGTTATAGTTACAGTTATAGCCGTTACTAACGGCCCATAATGGTTTTCTTCTTGATGGAAAATCTCAGAAAGTTCTCGGCAGATCTTTCTGAAAATTTGTAAGTATGTTCATTACAGGACACAGATGATGGCCGATGCTGACCAGAATAGCCATTACTAACGGTTACACCAGCCCAAGACAGTTTTTCCTCTTTATGGAATATCTCACGCGTATTCATGATAAAACTGGGAGTACGTTTATATGCTTTGCATCTTGTTTGTTTTGTGATATGCTTTCCCACATTTGACTTGAATGTTATTCTTCCTCCATGTTATTGTTACTCAGTAGTTTACATCATGATAAGTGATGTATACGCAAACTGAAAATATCTGGCATGTACACACTGACAAAAAAAAAAGAGTATTCTAAAGTAACCACAAATGGCCCATGTGAATGTATTGAAAGTATTGCCAAAAGATTGGTTTCGTGTTTACAGTGAAACTCTCAATGCAATGAAGATGATAAACGACGAGATTTTGGACTATCCATCTGACTTTGCCACCAGAAACTGGTCAGTTTCTAATTTTCTGGATCGAATATGTTCAACATTTAACAAAACGTTCAAAAGCGCACCGTGTTCTTTCGGCCATTTCAACTGTTCCTGTTTGGACAGACGTACATATACGCACCCGATGTGACCATATGGCGATGTGACCACATGCTGTGATCCAATGGCCAACAACGACATGTGGTCCCATCGACATGTGGTCACATGGGCAAGTCTACCATTCTTTGTTAAAAAACACTGAAAATCATGGTCACAACAAACACTCGGTCACAACGACATGTGGTCACAGCATTTGGTCCACAACGACACGTGGTCACAACAACATTTGGTCACAACGACACTTGGTCACAACGACATGTGGTCACAGCATTTGGTCACAACGACACGTGGTCACAACAACACTTGGTCACACAACGACATTTGGTCACAGCATGTGGTCACAGCAACATATCGACATGACCCCCCAATAAACCGGAGAAAATATTTCTCAAGCGTGGTCTGAAAATAATCTATGCGACAAATAGCACAGGTGATTATGATTGTCTTCAGTCAGTAAGACTGGTCAGGGTGAACACATTGCTGCGCAGTTCTTCACTGACTCTTGAGAGAGCTCTCTCTCTCTCCACTGACAAATTCATTTTCAGGGAACCATGTCTTTATTCAGTAACGCTGTTGAATGTGGCCATTGCGGCAGTTGATTACGAGTACTTCAGGTACCCTGTACAGACACCGCTCACCGCTCTCGATTGGGGTGCGGTGGGGGGGGGGGGGGGGGGGAGAGGATTGGGGAGGAAGCAGTCCGCCCCTTCCGTTTGCTTATCTTGCGGGGCCATCGTTTGGAGATCGTGATTCGGGTCACATTTTATCGGGACATACCCACTGGCGGATATACTCATTTCCGCCGACTGATTTCCGGTGAGGAAGTAGATGAGTGGTATTTGCTTCCGGTACCTTGTACTTGCTAGTGATGAAATGAAAGTGCTAAACCTTTTGACAGATGCGGCACATTATTTTTTAAATAGTTGTAGGCTGGAAGTTGGTTGGGTGGGTGCGTGCATGGCTCGCAGCATTTTACGAGATAGTGTGAAACCATTGCTGGGTGGGCTTTTGATTGATGAAATTGTCTGTCTGCCTCGCTCTCATCAGGGCTGAAATTTCATCTCCTGTCAGATGAATAGAAGTAATCTGTCATTTACTTTACTCTAGTAATGCAACATTTGTGAAAACGACTTTCTGTCTAAGCCTCCAAGGTCAATAAAGTAAGAACATTTCTCCGACTATCCTCCATAAGATTAAAACTCCTTCTCCATCAGATGCGGTAAAAAAATGAAGTTATAGCAATCTTCTGTGCTGGCCTTTAAAAGTCACCAATATGTCTCTCTATTTGAAGGAAGGAGTCTCCCCAGGGTTGGACGGTAGACGGCAAGGAAGAGAGAGAGAGAGAGGGGGCGGGGCAGCGGAAGGATGGGGGGGGGGGGGTGTTTATTGTTTGCTACAGAATGAATAATACCGACCATAGAAAGCACAAAATGAGATCAATGTCTTGACAAAACACCTCGCTCATTTTCCAGCGACATGATGATGAAATGAGAGCGTTGAGAGTATTAGAAGACAGCTCCAAAGGAAACGACCAAAACCTCTTTTCCATATGAACCCGTATGTTGACCTTCGATGACATCATCAGATTTCAACGAGGAAAGAGAAGGACTGAATAAGGGAAAGAGACGTGGGGTGAGGGTAAGGAGGGCTGCGGGTGGGGGTGGAGGGAGGAGGAAGAAGAAAAGGGGACAGAAAGAAAAGCAGTGCTGTCCGAAAACACTGATGAACCCGTAATGGACACACATAGGCGCTTTATAAAAATCCTCCTCTCCTCCTCATCATCATCATGATCATCATCGTCATTGTCGTCGTCATTGTTCTTGTTCTTGTTATTACAATCATTATTACCATCATCATCATTATCATCATCATCATCATCATCATCATGGTTTATCATCATCATCATCGTCGTCGCCATCATCATCATTTTTATTAATATTATCATTGCAGCTGCTGTCGTTGCCCTTGCATCATTACGATCATGATCTATTTCCCGGCTGGTGGATTATCTCCCCCAGCAGTGCATAGAATAGTGTAATACATAAAGTAGACATACAATTCAGGGAAAGACGAGTTACATAGGAGACAAACTTAT
>JADBJO010004576.1:30000-37500 GCA_016801955.1 Conus betulinus
GACAAGCCGGCCAGTAAGTCTCTCTACACGCTAGTGTCCCGTCTTAGTCAGTCTCCTGCAGATAGTGCACATATCCTTGTACACATCAATACATTCTAAGCAACAGATCAGTCTTTCCCATCCTGTCGGCTTATAACAAGCGGTCTGAGCTCTCGCTCTCTTCCCTTCTCACTAAACAAAGGAAAAATGCGCTGTGGTGTTCTAGCCCGCCATCTTCGTGGCCTTAAACATACCGAGGGATGTGTGTAACATTCCCCGTAGAAACGTTGAGATCTCTACCCAAAGATCGATAATGATCTGAACTCATTGACTGATCAATATCTACAAGCACACACTGTGGTTTATTGCGAGCATTTTGTTTCCAGTGGTCTTTTCTAGAATGGATGGTTAGAATCATCATCTGAACACAATGATCCACTACAGTGCAACACATAAGGCACGATACGTTATTTAAATCCATGAATGATTAAATCTATAAAACTGTATAATAACACCCAAACAGCCTTTCAGTTATATTGAAACTTACCACACTATAGAAAAATGAGACGACTAAATGACATGGAAAAGAGGGAAGAGGAAAGGCCTACAGGGAGATGTGTGACTAAATAACACGGAAAGAATGGAGAGAAGAGGCCCAGAGGGAGATGTGTGACTAAATAACACGGAAAGAATGGAGATAAGAGGCTCAGAGGGAGATGTGTGACTAAATAACACGGAAAGAATGGAGAGAAAAGGCCCAGAGGGAGATGTGTGACTAAATAACACGAAAAGGAGGGAGAGAAAAGGCCCAGAGGGAGATGTGTGACTAAATAAGACGGAAAGGAGGGAGAGAAAAGGCCCAGAGGGAGGTGTGTGCGCACACAGTTTTCTCTGCTCTAATTTGCAGACGACAAACAGTCCTCTCTGACAACGAAATATGAAGTCGTTAAAAAAAAAAAGATGCAAAGCACATAAACGTACTCCCAGTTTATCTTGAATGCGCATGAGATATTCCATAAAGAAGAAAAAACCATTTGGAGCCGTTACAGCCGTTAGTAACGGCTATTCTGGTTAACATCGGCCATCATCTGTGATCCATAATGAACATACATACACATTTTCAGAAAGATCGGCTAAGTACTTTCGGATATTTTCCATAAAGAAAAAAAAAATGTTATGGGCCGTTGTAGCCGTTAGTAACGACTCTAATGGTAAAAAAAACATTTGGGCATGATCCATATTGACCACGCCTACAAATATTCTGAAACATCGGCCAAGTACTTTCCGAGATATTCCATACTAAAGAAAAACCGTTATGGGCCGTTTTAGCCGTTAGTAACGGCTATAACGGTTAAAATAACACATCGGGAATAATCCGTGACCCATAATGGACATACCTACAAATTTTCAGAAAGATCAGCCGAGTACTTTCTGAGATATTCTGTAAAGAAGAAAATCCTTTGTGGGCCGTTATCGCTGTTACTAACGGCTATAACGGTAAAATAACGCATCGGGCATCATCTATGACCCGTAATAAACATGCCTACAAATTTCCAGAGATCAGCCAAGTACTCTCTAAGATATTCCATAAAGAACAAAAACCGTTATTGGCCGTTATGGCCTTTAGAAACGGTTATAACAGTAAAATAACACATCGGGCGTCATCCGTGACCCATAGTGAACATACGTACAAATTTCAGAAAGATCGGCCCAGTAGTTTTTGTTTGGAGCGAGTGGAACACATTTTGACCACGGACGGACGGACGCACAGACAGGCAAACACACACACACACACAGACAGCATTTCTTCGTTCCCATTGTAAAGTAGTCCCTGTTCTATAAGAACTGGGAGTGCAACAAAGAACAGAAAATGCGTCAGAGACCTTGTCTCTTCTAGGGAACACAGTAGACGTGAAGGAAGGAAGAAAGAAAGGGGAAAGCATACGACACGCGATGAGAGCCCCCCCCCCCCCCCCCTCCAAACACACACACACACACACACACACACACACACACACACACACACACACACCAACTTCACTGTTTTAATCCAGCAGACGACCAACACACACACACACACACACACACACACACACACACACACACACAGTTTAATGAGAGGGTCGACAGAGCAGCAAAGCGGGGAGCAAGAAATACAAGTGGGTCAGAATGTATCAGTGTTCCATTGTCTGTCCATGAGGGATACAGTCTGTTAGAAAATGGGTGCTGGAAACATTTTAGAAAAAAAACTAAAAAAAAATTCTGGATGTTTTCTTGATACTCACTCACGCCAGCTAATAAACATTGACACACTTAATTCATTTCATCAATGTAGCATACCTTATTCACGGATTATAATTTCTTTGATTTATAAGATCAAATTGAATGCTTTTAAGACAAAGTTTTGTAAGAACATAACATGCCTTTGTGGCGGAAAAAATGACAAATAATCACATCCTTTTTCAATGTGAGCACTTAAAACCTTACCTACCATCCCTACCTAAATGTTCTCTGGATCAAGTTGTATCAGATTTATCACTGATGTGTAAAATTGCAGTTTCATTACATCAAAGTTTTTTTTTTTCTGTTCTGTAAATTGGAACCGATTTTGAGTGTTTTGATCAGTAGTTCTTTGTTAGCTCATAGTTGTTTATTTTATTGTTGCTGTTGCTGTTTTTCTTCAAAACCTTTGAAGATATTACTTAATACCTCTAACCCCCCCCCCCCCCCCCCTCCCTTTCCCTCTAACATTGTCTAATATCACTTAACGTGGATAGACGTTAAATTGAAGAACAGAGAGAGAGAGAGAGAGAGAGAGAGAGAGAGAGGCAGACAGACAGACAGACAGACAGACAGAGACAGAGACTGAGAGACAGAGAGAGAGAGAGAATTTTATCTCGAGGGTAGTGGATTAACTTTAAAATACTAGTACTGTTTTGTATACACCCTTCTGGACAAAGAAAACAAAATATGTCGTAAGAAGCATTTTCAAGTAATATTCATGAAAAAATGCTACAATCAATGCTTGAGAAACCTTTTTGACAAACAATAAAACACGTGCACAGTGGTAAGTGAATATCATGAATCAGTCCGAGGGAAAAGATGTGTCTTTAGGGAGGTTTAAAAGTCTCTAAAGAGTCCGTGTTACGCAGAGGAGAAGGGGAGACTATTCCATAGAGCAGGTGCCTGGTAAGAGAAAGATCGTTGGCCTGAAGTTTTTCAGGCGAGCGGAGGGAAGCCGAAGCAGACGAGAATCGGTGGATGAGCGTAGGTTGCGAGACGGAACATAGAGATGGAGGAGGTCAGAGAGGTAGGAGGGAGCCAGATTATTCAGTGATTTGAAAACCAGGAGGAGAACTTTAAAGTCAATGCGAGATTGAACTGGAAGCCAGTGTAAGGATGACAGAATTGGTGATATGTGATCAGATCTAGAGGAGCGGGAGATCAGACGGGCGGCATTGTTCTGAACTTTTTGAAGTTTAGAGATGAGTGTTAAGGGACAACCGGCAAGGAGGGAGTTACAATAGTCAAGCCGAGACAGGACAAAAGCACAGATTAGGGTCTTCAGGGCATTTTGAGTGAGGAAGCGGCGAACTGAGCTAATTCTATGAAGTTCAAGGTAGCAGGACTTGCACACATTAGAGATATGTTGTTTGAAAGAGAGAGTTTGGTCGAGTGTAACGCCGAGGTTACGAACAGACACTGATAGCTTTATCTCGTTTCCATCAACATTTATGGAACTAGGGAGAGAATGAGTTCTAATAGTGTGTTTTGAAGCAATGAGGATTATTTCAGTTTTGTCTGCGTTAAGTTGTAGTTTGTTATTGTGCATCCATGATTTAACATCGGTAATGCATGCTTGAGAAGAGGAGATTATTTCATGAAGCTGACTGAGATGGGCAGAGATATACAGCTGGTTGTCATCTGAAAAGCTATGGTGAAGGAGAGAGTGTTGGCTGATAATGGCTGAGAGAGGCTGGGTGTGTATAGCACAAACAAAACCGGTCCCAGGACAGATCCCTGAGGGACACCAAACTGAAGAGCTCTTGCTGTGGAGACTTAACACCTTTCACTGAAACAGTTTGCGTGCGATCAGAGAGATATGAAGAGAGAACCAGGAAAGGACAGAACCAGAAAGACCAAAAGAAGTGTTGAGAGTTGAGAGGAAAATGGAGTGATCTATTGTATCAAAGGCAGCAGACAAATCTAGGAGAGAGAGAAGAGAAACTTTGTTTCCATCAACAGCTGTGATGAGATCGTTTACTATCTTGAGAAGCGCTGTCTCGGTGCTATGGCCAGCCCGGTAGGCTGACTGGTTTGAGTACAAGAGATTGTTTACAGAGAGATGTTCAGACAGTTGGGCGAGAACAACTTTTTCAATCAGTTTGGAAAGAAATGGGAGATTAAGACAGGTCTGTAGTTCTTGAGATTTTTCAGGATCTAAGTTTTTGCTTCTTCAGGAGAGGTCTGACAACTGCAGACTTGAACAGAGTGGAAAAACAACCTGATTGTAAGGAGTCATTGATAATGGATGTAAAGTATGGGAGAAGATCGTCAAGGCAGCAGGTAAGAAGGGGTGAAGGGAGAGGGTCAAGTTCACATGTTTTGACTGTGACTTGTTTCAAGATTTTGCGGACCTCTTCTACCGAGACAGAGTGGAATTCAGACCACTGAGTGCCAGAGAAGGAAGGATCAGGAATAGGGGGGGGGGGGGGGGGGGGGGGGGGGGGGAGCAACATGAGAGTCCAGATAATGGCAAATAGTGGCTATTTTACTATAGAGGAAATCAGAGAAACGCTGGGGGAGTTCTGTCACAGGGATTGAAGAGGGCAGTGGTGTGGACTTTCATTTGCCAAGTAGAGTATTGGTTACAGTAACAGTTGTCGGGATGTACTACAGGCTAGGATTTTGGCACTGTAAAAACAGCATTTACATTTAATCACTTACAAATCGTCAGATCGGATTTTCAAATACAAATTTAACCAGAATACTACATTTACGGAAAGACGCCAAACTGTAATTATCCAATTTTGAAACAAAATCCTTGATTAAAGTGAAATTGAATTGTCTTTCGATGACTGATTTTTTGTTCCGACATTTTTCAAAAATCGTTTTTTTTTTTTTTCCTGCCCTTCTCTTAATATGTACATCAATATTTCTTATGGTTACGAATATGCATGTGAATTGTTGTTGTTGTTGTTTTTGTTGTTGTTGTATATCAACACATCAAAAGTTCTTACTTGTTTTAAAATATTTTAAACCATAAAATAAGCTGGAACTTGAGAGTTAGAAAGAAAAGAAAATCATACGAGTAAAAAAACAAAAACGAAGGGGGGGGGGGGGGGGGGGGGGGGGGGGGGGGGGGGGGGGGGGGGGAGGGGGGAAGGGGGGGCTCTGTTTGTGGGATTTTGTGTGTAGTTTATATTTACCCCCACTTTGTGAGTTCTACAATAACATTCATGCGCAGCGCGTGCACACGCGCAGAGAGAGAGAGAGAGAGGAGAGAGAGAGAGAGAGAGAGAGAGAGAGAGAGACAGACAGACAGACAGACAGACAGACAGACAGACAGAGACAGACAGAGAGACAGAGACAGAGAGAGAATTCCAGCCTCGAAGTATTCTTTTTCACTGGAACATTTTGCAGCGCTTTAATGTCACTTCTCATTCTTTTGGCCAATCCAGTTCTTCAGGAAATTACACTTCTTCCAAAACAGACACCGCTCTTCTGACAGTAATACCCTCTTTTATGATATCTGTCAAATGGCATAAACATTAGGGGAAAACGAAACCGACTGAAATAAGATTCACACGAATGCTTGACTCGACATGAACGTGTTGTCGTGCTGTTTGGCGAAACGTAGAGATTGACTTGGTTTGTTTGATTGAACTGTAATGTGTGCACTTTCCCAGCCCGCTTTCTCTAAACATCTCCAGCCCTAAGCCATCCACCTCCTACCTCCACCCCCACCTTCCAAGATGTATACTTTAATGAAAAAAATCAAATGATTAAAAGTTCAAAGAAGGGCTAAGCCAATTACGTATGCAGCTGATTCAAAAACGACGATAATTGCTCGGCGCCGGCTTCTGAGGGAATGGCGTTTGGCATCCAGAGGTGGATGTCAATCATTTGGGGAAGGCGGTCCTACAGTGATTGGATACATATGCTGATTCTTATTGAGCAAGTCGTGCTCCTAAATCCGTGCGCGCGCGCGCGCACACACACACACACACACACACACACACACACACACACACACACACACACACACACACACGCACGCACGCACGCACGCACGCACGCACGCACGCACGCACGCACGCACGCACGCACGCACGCACGCACGCACGCACGCACGCACGCACGCACGCACACACGTGAATATGTAGTATATGTAATTGCATATAATATTATATGAGACAGTTTAATGAAATACAGTATAATATCATGTCGTTTTACATCATATGTTATGATACAATATGATATGAAATGGTATGATACGATATGACATGATAATTATGATATGGTCTGATATGAAATGATCGATATGAAATAGTATGATATGATATGATATGATATGATATGATATTATATGGTATGATATGAATGATATGAAATAGTATGATACCATATGATATGATATGATATGGTATGATATGAATGATATGAAATAGTATGATACCATATGATATGATATGATATGGTATGGTATGAAATAGTATGATACCATATGATATAATATGGTATGATATGGAATGATATAATAATTACGGTATGACATAATATGGATGATCATCATATCTATACAGACGCATACCCTGCTTCCCTCTGTGTGCGTGCGTGCGTGCATACGTAAGGGTCAGTGTGTGTGTGTGTGTGTGTGTGTGTGTGTGTGTGTGTGTGCGTGCGTGCGTGCGTGCGTGCGTGGCGTGCGTGCGTGCGTGCGTGCGTGCGTGCGTGCGTGCGTGCGTGCGTGCGTGCGTGCGTGTGTGTGTGTGTGTGTGTGTTCATCTTCATCCACATGACAGCCACAATCAACATGCTGTCCATGACGCCGCTGTATGTTTTGTGGATGTGGAGAGTCCTGAAGAGGACAGAAAAGGAATTGAAACAGTGAGGACCAACATGGTGCCTTACTCTACGAGGCTTTGGTCAGCAGGCTGCTTCTTTCCGTAGTGGACTAACATGGTGCCTTACTCTACGAGGCTTTGTCAGCAGGTTGATTCTTTCCGTAGTGGACTAACATGGTGCCTTACTCTACGAGGCTTTGGTCAGCAGGCTGCTTCTTTCCGTAGTGAGGACTAACATGGTGCCTTACTCTACGAGGCTTTGGTCAGCAGGCTGATTCTTTACGTAGTGAGGACTAACATGGTGCCTTACTCTCTGTGGCTTCTGTCAACAGGCTGATTATTTTCGCTTTTCGCCCCGAAGAACTGGTTGATCCCCGCACTAAACAAAGCCCAAAATACATTTCAAAATTTGAAAAACAAAATCCTTGAATTCCGAGAAACATGAAAAGAAATT
>JADBJO010004576.1:47500-60000 GCA_016801955.1 Conus betulinus
CTGGCGACTTTCCATTTCTGTTGACTGGCGACTTTCCATTCTGCTGAGTGGCGACTTTCCATTCTGTTGACTGTCAACTTTCCGTTCTGCTGACGGGCGACTTTCCATTCTGTTGACTGGCGACTTTCCATTCATTTGACTGGCGACTTTCCATTCTGCTGAGTGGCGACTTTCCAATCTGTTGACTGGCGACTTCCCATTCTGCTGACTGGCGGCTTTCCATTCAGTTGACTGGCGACTTTCCATTCTGTTGACTGGCGACTTTCCATTCAGTTAACTGGCGACTTTCCATTCTGTTGACTGGCGACTTTCCATTCTATTAACTGGCGACTTTATCATAAATCCCTTTTCAAACCCAGCTGATGTGTCAAAGTGTGCCACGGCAGTCTGACGTGCCAAGTGTGTTGTGGATAGTCTGACGTGTCAAGTGTGTTGTGGGTAGTCTGACGTGTCAAGTGTGCCACGGCAGTCTGACGTGTCAAGTGTGTTGTGGGTAGTCTGACGTGTCAAGTGTGCCATGGGCAGTCTGACGTGTCAAGTGTGTTGTGGGTAGTCTGACGTGTCATGTGTGCCATGGGCAGTCTGACGTGTCATGTGTGTTGTGGGCAGTCTGGCGTGTCAAGTGTGTTGTGGGTAGTCTGACGTGTCAAGTGTGCCATGGGCAGTCTGGCGTGTCAGGTGTGTTGTGGATAGTCTGACGTGTCAAGTGTGTTGTGGGTAGGGTAGTCTGACGTGTCACGTGTGTTGTGGGCAGTCTGACGTGTCATGTGTGTTGTGGGCAGTCTGACGTGTCATGTGGCCGTGTGTGTTGTGGGCAGTCTGACGTGTCAAGTGTGCCATGGGCAGTCTGACGTGTCAATGTGTGCCATGGGCAGTCTGACGTGTCAAGTGTGCCATGGGCAGTCTGACGTGTCAAATGTGTTGTGCGTAGTCTGACGTGTCAAGTGCGTTGTGGGTAGTCTGACGTGTCAAGTGTGCCATGGGCAGTCTGACGTGTGTGTGTGTTGTGGATAGTCTGGCGTGTCATGGGTGCCATGGGCAGTCTGACGTGTCAAGTGTGTTGTGGGGTAGTGACGTGTCATGTGTGCCATGGGCAGTCTGGCGTGTCAGTGTGTTGTGGGCAGTCTGACGTGTATGTGTGCCATGGGCAGTCTGGCGTGTCAGGTGTGTTGTGTAGTCTGCGTGTCAAATGTGTTGGTAGTCTGGCGTGTCAAGTGTGTTGTGGGCAGTCTGACGTGTCATGTGTGCCATGGGCAGTCTGGCGTGTCAGGTGTGTTGTGGGTAGTCTGGCGTGTCAAGTGTGTTGTGGTATAGTCTGACGTGTCAAGTGTGTTGTGGATAGTCTGACGTGTCATGTGTGCCATGGGCAGTCTGGCGTGTCAGGTGTGTTGTGGGTAGTCTGACGTGTCATGTGTGTGTTGTGGATAGTCTGACGTGTCAAGTGTGTTGTGGATAGTCTGACGTGTCATGTGTGCCATGGTCAGTCTGGCGTGTCATGTGTGTTGTGTCATGGTAGTCTGACGTGTGTCATATGTGCCATGGGCAGTCTGGCGTGTCAGGTGTGTTTTGTGGGTAGTCTGGCGTGTCATGTGTGTTGTGGGTAGTCTGGCGTGTCATGTGTGCCATGGGCAGTCTGACGTGTCAAGTGTGTGTTGTGGGCAGTCTGGGCGTGTCATGTGTGCCATGGGCAGTCTGGCGTGTCAAGTGTGTTGTGGGCAGTCTGGCGTGTCATGTGTGCCATGGGCAGTCTGGCGTGTCATGTGTGCCATGTATAGTCTGACGTGTCAAGTGTGTTGTGGGCAGTCTGACGTGTCATGTGTGCCATGGGGCAGTCTGACGTGTCATGTGTGCCATGGGCAGTCTGACGTGTCAAGTGTGTTGTTGTGGGCAGTCTGACGTGTCATGTGTGCCATGGGCAGTCTGACGTGTCATGTATGCCATGGGCAGTCTGACGTGTCAAGTGTGTTGTGGGCAGTCTGACGTGTCATGTGTGCCATGGCAGTCTGACGTGTCATGTGTGCCATGGGCAGTCTGACGTGTCAAGTGTGTTGTGGGCAGTCTGACGTGTCATGTGTGCCATGGGCAGTCTGACGTGTCATGTGTGCCATGGGCAGTCTGACGTGTCAAGTGTGTTGTG
This sequence comes from Conus betulinus, assembly GCA_016801955.1. Classification (NCBI taxonomy): domain Eukaryota; kingdom Metazoa; phylum Mollusca; class Gastropoda; order Neogastropoda; family Conidae; genus Conus; species Conus betulinus. The sequence continues at coordinate 49,638 of JADBJO010004576.1, forward strand.
GGCAGTCTGACGTGTCATGTGTGCCATGGGCAGTCTGACGTGTCATGTGTGCCATGGGCAGTCTGACGTGTCAAGTGTGTTGTGGGCAGTCTGGCGTGTCAAGTGCGTTGTGGGCAGTCTGACGTGTCAAGTGTGTTGTGGATAGTCTGACGTGTCAAGTGTGTTGTTGGGTAGTCTGACGTGTCAAGTGTGTTGTGGGTAGTCTGACGTGTCAAGTGTGTTGTGGGTAGTCTGACGTCAAGTGCGTTGTGGGTAGTCTCGAGCCACGATGTCAGGTTTCCGTCATTTCAATGGATGGGGTCTGAATGTATCTATTTCATTTGCCTGCCAATACGGCAGGTGTCTGTATCTGTCGGGACTGGGTGATACTGCCAATGTATAAACTGTATTGTGAAAGGTCTGGCGATGTCACATCTGAATGCAAGATTACCTAGTTCTTAAGCTGATCTTCCATAATCCCATGGTGACTACAGACCCGTGTTTGGCATTAGCGAGTTTCAGGCTGTTACGGCTAGTCTAACAGTAGAAAGCGATGGTAGGCTACCCATTTGCAATGAGACTGTGTAGTTGTTTAAACTAATAACCTTTGTATTCCGCTATTCATCGTGCTCTTTTGACTAAGCTTATGACTCCAGTTCCATCATGCAGTTTTGATCAGTACTGGTGGAGACCATGGCTAGCACGGCGAAGCGAAAAGATGGGCCAGTGACCAGAGCTGTTTAACATCCTCAACTGCCCAGAGAGGATTGCCTTGTTTTGAAACGGGACGTCCCCAGACCACTGACTTATTGATACTGACCTGACCAAATCACCCGCTAACATTTAGAGCAGTTTATGCAGACAACTAGACAGACAGACAGATAAACAAACAAGCTGGACACAAAACAAAATGATGCTCCAGAGGTATCCTTAGGGAACACAGACTGACGTGGGTATTCAGGCTGGAGAACTGTGTTAGTACAATGATGTATTTGCATACTGTATCCGCTAAGCGTCGTACAAGACGAGAATGTCAGTCTGTCTCACGATAGTGATAATGTTAATGGATACTCCATACATCCTACCTTATAACAGTTTAGCGCTCTTGTTAAAAAAAAAAAAATCCGTAGATTGATAGAAAGAGAGAAAGGTAGATATATAGTTACATAGATAGATACATAGATGACTATTGCTCTCTCTAGATATCGTCTGATATGACTATTAGTGGGAAGACGTTAAACTGGAGAACAACACACACACACACACACACACACACACACACACACACACACACACACACACACACACACACACATACACACACACACACACACACATCGTCTGATATCACTATTGGTGGGAAGACGTTAAAACACTGAAGAAACAACAACACACACACACACACACACACACACACACACACACACACACACACACACACACACACACACACACACACACACACACACACACACACACACACACACACACACACACACACACACACACACACACAGAGCGGGATCGTGAGGTGGCCTCTATTACCCTGCTTGGAGTGGGAAGACAGTGTCTTTGATTTTCCTCCTGCTCTCCCAACCGGAGAACGTGACATTCGCTGCGTCCTCAGCAAGGATTGCGCATCGCGCCTGCAATTTTTAGAGAGCGCGCACGCGGGGCGCGCACTAGCACACACACACACACACACACACACACACACCACACACACACGCACACACACACACACACACACACACACACACACACACACACACACACACACACACACACCACACACACACACACACACCACACACAGAGACAGAGAGAGAGAGACAGAGACAGAGAGAGAAGAGGACAGAAGAGAGAGAGAGAGAGAGGAAGTTGGGAAGGATGGGAGCAGGCTCAAAGAAAGGTGAAAGGAAGCGTTAGAATTTTGATGAAAGCAAAGAAAAAGAAATCCGGCTTAAAATGAAAAAAAAAAAAAAAAAAAAGATGTAAAACGGCAATGATGAAAAAAAAAACAAAAAACAAAAAAAAACACCCAGCAGTCTAAATTCAGCTTTGAAATTTAAAGGTGGAAAAATGTAACAAGCCTATGGGAAATTTACAAGGGGGGGGGGGGGGGGGGGGGGGGGGGGGGGGGGGAGGGGAGTTGAATTAGTCTTTTTGTTTTTGTTTTCTTTCTTTCAAAACCTCCAAGTTCTCAAACTCATGTCCGCGAACTAAGGGAGAGAACAGGATCAGTCTGAAAGTTCGTTGACGGTTCTTACTTTTCCCTCGCTCTTTGTCTGTTGGGGGAACTCTTTCTTCTTCAGGTAATGCTGCTTACGACGAGCAAAATGTCAACTTCAGTGCCGATATCGGCTGCTGGGCAACATTGACAAAGGTGGAAGGAAGCTATTACATCATCTGTGACGTCAAATGGGGGACGCCATGTTTGTATACCTTGTGTTGAAGCGGTAACAAAAGATTTGCTTTCTTTGCGGTCAAGAATCGTCAGCAGAGAATTCATTCTTTTGCGGATGTGGACACTGTAACTGGCTCCAGGAAAAGTTCAGTGTAGTGAACGACGCATTAAAATACACTAAACGTTCTCTTCTCTGACATCCGATTCATGTTTGGAAACAACGAAAATGACTGGATGAAACGTGTGTGTGTGTGTGTGTGTGTGTGTGTGGTGTGTGGTGTGTGTGTGTGTGTGTGTTGTGTTGTTCTTCAGTTTAACGTCTTCCCACTAATAGTCATGTGTGTGTGTGTGTGTGTGTGTGTGCGTGTGCGTGCGTGCGTGCGTGCGTGCGTGCGTGCCGCGCGTGCGTGCTGTGTGTGTGTGTGTGTGTGTGTGTGTGTGTGTGTGTGTGTGTGTGTGTGTGTTGTTTCTGCTGATGTATCCATGGTACTGTATAGCGACAGCATTGATATGGCCTCTTGTGGTCGGCTCTGCTAGAAAGAAACACGAAGTATTCAGCTCCCCATTCAACGGGGACCACCCCCCCCCCCCCCCCTCGCCCCCTCCACCCTCCTCTCCGTCTTTTCCCACCCCTTGCTTACACACTTTTCAAGATATATTCATACAAACATTATAAATCTGAATAATTTGATTGTTCAATTAAAATCGTTAACATCCATTCACAAATGTCTTATGTAACCCAAAGTTTAATACACGTCTAAACACGTAACCTACTCCATTATTTGCTCATCTCCAATTCCCACTCTGTCTATCATCCCTCTCCCTCCCCTTCCCCCCCCCCCCCCACCTCACCTCCCCCCCCTCCCCCCCCCCCCCCCCCCCCCCCCCCGGGGTCCCCCCGCCCCCCCCACCCCCCCCACCCCCCCCCCTCCCCCCCCCCCCCCTCGTCCTCTCTCTTTCTCCTCGCTCTCGGGTCGATCTCGTTCTTCGTCCTCTCTCCTTTCTCCGCCTCTTTTCTCTTCCCCTCCCTTCTCTCCTCTCTCTCTCCCTCTCTCTTTCGCTCCCTCTTTCTCTCACTCTCTCACTCTCCCTCTCTCTCTCTCCTACCGTCTCATCCTCATTCAGCTCTCTCTACTCTCACTCATCTCAACTCTCTCTCCTCTATCACTCTCTACTCAATCTCTCCTTCCCCTCTCGTCTCTCGTCCTCCCTCGCCTCTCCTCTCCCTCCCAAACTCTCTCTCTCCACTTCTCTGCAATCTTTCTCTCTCTCACTCTCTCTTCCTCCCTCCTACCTCACCTCCATCCTCTCTCCTCATCGTCGCTATCATCTCCTCTCCAATCTCTCCTATCCTCTCCACTCTCGTCTCCTCTCGGCTCTCCGCCTCTCTGTGCTTTTGTTTGTTAGATTGCTTTGCTTGCTTCGCTTCCCTTGCTTTGGCTTTTGCTCGTCCATTTGACTACCTGCCATGTCTACTTATCACGTTTATGAACAGTCCCCCTGCCCTCTCTCCCCTCCGCCACCCCCCCCCCCCCCCCCCCCCCTTCCACGATAAACCTTATCACCCATTACTCATTTCCCGTTCCGTTTCGCATCAGTGATAGCCCTAAACCCTCACCCCCCCCACATACAACTACCCCGCACATAAGTCTATATCGCGTCACAATCAACCATCCCATTAAAGTCTTTATTTTAATTTCAGTTTTGTATTTTAAATTCCTAATGCGTTAAAAAAAAATTGATTTTTTCATATATTAGTTTGTCTAAATTGTTTTTTTTTTATTATTCTAATTTTAATCTTATTTTTATCTACTGTGTGTGGCTTTTTGTTTTTTTTTTTTTTTTTTTTTTGTTTTGCCCCCACTAAGCACTATTATCTATCCACCAGAATCATTACCATCACTTAATATACCATATACCATTCTACACAAACCTCAAGCTCAACAAACCCTATTGTTTCACCACCCACCTCCAACCCTCACTACCTTTTTCCTCTCACTATTTCCTCCCATGATCCCCTCCTGGTTGCCTCGTTTCCGTCCGGCGGCCATTTTGATCGTGCGCGAATATGAGAAGATAAGTGGTTTCCTCGTTTTTTGGATTCACTGTCCTAAATGGTATTTGTTTTTTTGCCTCAAGAAGACCCAAGAGATCGAAATGCATTGTGTCCTTGTCATGTACTTTTGTCTGATTTTTTGGCGGTAACTAGCCCCCTCTTTTTCTACACTTTTGCTTCATTTTTCCGCCCTCATTCCCTATTCGTTTAGAAACTTGTAGATTTTAGCTTACAGTGTTCTATGTGGGAATTGGTTCTGGATGAATGATATTTGTTGAAAGAATGTATTATTGACTAGGACAGATGGTAAGACTAGGCTTTGGCCTAAAAATCTTCATTCGTGCGTATTAAAATCATCAATCAATCGATCAATCAATCAATTAAATAATCAATCAATCCTCCATCATCGTCACTTGCTCTCCCCCTCCTCACCTCCGCCGTCTTCTACTTTCATGTTGTCTTCTCTATCATTGCGAAGCCATCTGCAGTTCCCTGACTTTGACACAGGCTGTGACGTCACTCGCCACGTGCTGCAGCGCAGACCTGACTGCCAGATCCAGAAGGTACGTCCAGCCAAGTCTTGCTTCTTTCTGCCTCCTTTTTCTCTTTCTTCCGCCCTCCCTCCCCCACTCACCTAACCTCCCTTCCTCCCCCCCCCCATCCCATCCTCCCCCCATTCCTCCCCACACGCATCTCCGTTCCTCCCCTACACATGCATCCCCTCCCTCTACTACTTCAACTGCTACCCCCCTCCCCCCCCCCCCCCCCCCCCTCCCATTCCCCCCAGCAGTCTTCAAACCTCTGCCTCACGTCCCCCCCCTCCCCCTCCCGTCTCCCATCGTCTCGCCCCCTCCCCCGCCCCCATAGTCATCGGCGGTCCATGGCCCTGCGAGCCTCTGACTCGATATCGGCACTACCAGCTCCAGTGGCTGCGGACTCTGACTTCGATATCCTCCGTCCTACACAGCTCCAGTGTAGATGACGACTTATTCTTTATTGGTGCGGTCATCACGGCACGTGTAATGAAATACATGGTGTCTTCTTCCACACAGCATGCACGGCATCGTATCATAGCTAAACATCCATTTAACATTGGTACCATAACATGCATGGCATCGTATCATAGAGCTAAACACACCCATTTAACATTTTGTCCATATAATTAGTGCCAGCCTTCCCACCATTTTGGCGAGAACAAAAATTTCAGACCTTATTATATATAATGTTTATCGGTAAATTTCATAAATGTATTCCTATTGGGGTTTTTTTTTTGTGTGTAAAAAACCAATAATGATTCCATAACGTTTGTTGTGCAAACGATAATTGTATTGTTTTTGTGCAGTGAAAATTGAAAATTTTTCATGCATTCCCCCCCCCCATTAATATAAATCTGTTTGGCATGGTGAATCTTTTGCAGATGATGTGATTCCTGTAGTTTTGGGAAGGATCCCTCATTGTTAACACAAATAAGACTGTTTAAATTCGTATTTGTTATATGTTCGCGTTCATTTTCTCGATTGACCGTAAGTCATAAACCCTTAGTATTACACTCTGGCGAGATATACCTCCATTTGATTTTATGGTTGGTACCTGTATTAGATAGTGTGTTCATACTTTCAGTCAGAGCAACCCTCCTGTGGTAAGAAGTGCATTAGTAGGTTTCAATCTTGATAGAATTATCACTGACCACAACTGTTTGCAGTAATCCATGGTGACGGGGGTCGTTTAAAAATAAAAAAAAAATCCGTCTTTTCCCATCAACGGTGCAGTATTCAACTGTGATGTCGTTTCAAACCCACGTGGTCTTTTTTACCATGGTTATGACGCAACCAGTTTCAACGATCACAGCATTTCTGATAACATGATTTTCTGTCACTTGATGAGTAGGTTTGGCAATGGTTACCCTAGGGCCAAAACTCTTCCGTGACATCTCAAACATGTAATTTCTGGAACAATGGCGACGTCCAACCCTGTCCAATTTTGATTTCGCTGCTGTTTAATTATATTTCTTGATAGGAAAAAATGGCACGGCTCAATGTTATACCTTGAACTCTCGCTCCCTCCTCCTCCCTCTCATCTCTCTTCCCCCCTCCTCCCCTCCCCCTCTATCGCCCCCCGTCTCTCTCCTCTCCCCTCTCTCACCAAGTCCTCCTCCTCTCCTCTCTCCCGCCATCGCTCTCTCCACCGTCTCCTCCTCCTCCTCTCCCACTCTCCCTTCTCTCCATCCCTCTCCCTCTCCTCCTCTCCCCGCTCCCCCCCCGTCTCCTCTCTCCTTCTTCCCCCCCCTCTCGCTCTCACTCTCACCCTCCCATTCTCCAAAAAACCTTTATGTCAGACTCCCAGTATCAATCCTTCCAAAAGGGCGATGTCGAATAATACCTGATGGAGTGGCCAGTGCAACATTAATTACGCAAATTGGTGGCGTGGTTTGTTGTGATAACGTCCAGATGGAATCTGCTAGTGAGTTGCAGGATTGAAAACGCTTTCAAATTAGAAAAAAACAAAGTGGGTGAAACATAGGGAATCTACGCTTCGGGTTAAAAGAAAAGAAGACCACGAACAAAAAGGGAAAACAAAAAAAAGATGAATAAGAGGTGAAAAAAGTTAAGTGTTAGCCCTAAAACACCAAATGCAATGGTCTACGGAGAGACTGGTCGCTATAGTCTTTATATAGACAGCACACTAAGAGCACGTAGCTATTGGTTTTCTTTACAACAGATGGAACTGAATAGAATACCCAAGCAAGCATATCTTTCATTGAAACAGCCTTATGAATAACACTGACGACAGAATGATAAAAAGTAATTGGGCATATGATATAAAACGTTGTCTTGATAGATATGGATTTTCTGAAGTGTGGTTAGAGGGTGGGGTCGGAAATGTTAATATGTTTAAGAAGATTTTTAGGCAAAGGATGGTATTGTTTTCAGCAGACTGGGGTTAGCAAATTAAATTCAAGTGATCGCTTCAACACCTATTGTTCATTTAAGTCTCTTTTACAACCAGAAACGTATCTGACCTATTTAACGGTTAACAAATTTAAAATGTGTTTCACCAAATTTCGTCTTGGTCTTGGGTAAACGACCTGAATGTAAATAGCAGATACAAAGGAAAATATCAAAGCATGTCCTTTTTGTCTTGCAGACGAAAATGTGCATATTACAGAGATATTGCTATGTACATTTATTATGCATTGAAAAAAGAGAAACAACTCATATCTCATACAGTATGAATATCAGTTTACCTTAACCCCTCATAAAGAGCATTATTAGTACATCGCAAAAAAAATATCCTTTCTTTTTTGTTTATCATTTCTCTCTCCTTTTTTTCTGTTATGTTGCACTGCACCCGCACATTGTTTTATAGGCCGAGCTAATGAAACATTAAAATTGTGTTCAATTGTTGTTCTCAATCTCCATCGCTCTCGTCTTTCGTATCTCCATTATCGTCTCTCTCCCCTCTGATCTCCATTCTCTCCGCTCCTTCTCAGTCTCTGTTCTCTCATCATCTCAATCCATCCTCTCGCCTCCCGTCCTCTCCTCTCTCTCTCTCCTACCTCTCCTCTCTCTCCGCTCTCTCTCCTCTCTCCTCTCCTCTCTCCTCCTTCTCGCGCTCCCCTGCTCTCTTCTTCTCTCCCCCTCTTCCCCTCCCTCCCCTCCTCTCATCTCTTCCCTCCCTCTCTCTCCCACGCTCTCTCTCTCTCTCTAACCTATCTCTCTCCCTCCCTCATCCTTTACCCTGATATCCCTCTCCTCCCTCCCTCTTCTCTCCCCCTCTCTCCCCTCCCTCGGTCCCCCTCTCCTCTCTCCTCCCCTCTCTCTCCCTCTCTCCCTCATCCTGCTCTCTCTCTCTCTCTCTCTCCGCCATCCCCTCCAGCCTCCCTATCCTCTCACTCTCGCCCCCCTCCTTCCCTCCCTTTCTCCCTCCTCTCAATCTCTTGCCGCTCCTCATCTCTGTCTCTTCTCCCCCTCTCTCCGCTCCCACTCTCTCGCTCCATCTCCTCTCGTCTCCCCTCTCGGGCCTGCTCTGTTCTCTATTCCTCTCCTCTCCCCCCTGCCTCCCCCCTCTCCTCTCATCTCTCCCTCTCCACTTTTCGCTCTGCGTCGTCTTCTCTCCCTCTCTCCCCTCTGCTATTCCTCTCAGCTCCCCCTCTCCTCTCATCCTCTCTCTCTCTCCTCACTCCTCCTCGCTCTCTCTCAATCGCTCTCTCTCTCTCCCTCAGACACTCATCGTCTGTGAAAAACTGCTGGTCCCAAGCGCCGGCAAGGAAGGAAGGGATTACCTGATCGTGTGGTATAAACTCCATCGCTTTCTGGCCTTCCGTCAGTGGGTGTCAACACACGGCTGTCACTAAAAGAACTCTTCTGTGTGTCGTGGCTTTGGGACCAATCACCTACAGACTCCCTGTATAGGTCGTTGTGTATAGGTTGGTGTCTCCTTGTCTGTCTTGTCTCCTCTGTCCTGTCTGTCTGTCTGTCTTCCTCTTTCGCTTCTCTTTTCCCCTTTCCTCTCCTCTCCCCTCTCTCTCCTCTCGGTCTTTCTCTCCTCTCTCCCTGAAGTTCTCTCCGTCTCTCTCCTCCTCTCATCTCTCGGTCCTGTTTGTCCTCTCTTTGTCTGTGTGGTCGTCGGCTCTGTCTGTGCGTCCCTTCTCTGTTCTGTACTGTATCTCTGCTCCGTCTGTCTGTTCTACTCTCTGTCTGGTCTATCTCTGTCATTCTGGTCTCTGTTTTCTTTCTGCCCCTGTCTGTCCTAATTTTACAATGTCACCCTGTCTGCTTTCTTTCTGTGTCTATAAATAATCTCTGTCCTCGGGGTGTGGTGGTGTGGGTGTTTGTGTGTTGCGTGTTGTGTGTGTGGTGTGTGTGGTGGGTGTGGTGTGTGTGTGGTGTGTGTGTCTCGCCCGCCTCTCTCTCCTCGCTCCTCCCCGTCTGCCTCCTCTCTCCTCTCCTGCTCTCTCTCTCCCTCGTTCCTCTCCGTCCCTCCTCCGTCATCTCTCTCCTCTCTCTCCCTCCTCTCCCCTCCTCTCCCTCCTCGTCTCCCCTCCTCGCCTCCCTCCCATCTCTCTCTCTCCTCTCCTCATACTCCTCTCCTCCCTCTCTCCCATCTCTTCCCCCTCTCCTCTCTCCTCACCCTCTCAGCTCTCATCGCCTCTCTCGCTCTTCCTCTCCTCTCCTCCTCGCCTCTCTCTTCACCGTCTCTCCCCCTCTCACCTCTCGGCTCCTCTCTCATTCTCTCCATCTCTCCCCTCTCTAGCCTCAGGCACCTTCTCTCCTCCGCTCTCTCGCCCTCTCCTCTCTCCTCTCTCTCCTCTTCTGTCTTTTGGCATAGGATTTACAGAGGAATTTCGCTATCAGAGCAAAGTAGCCAAAATGTATAGCCTCTTTAATTTCATTCAGATTATTTTGAACGGGTCGATCAAAGCAATATACAGTTGAATTCCAAGCAAAGTTTAAACAAAATTATTCTACATACAGTCGATCAACAGTTAACAACACTGTGCTGGCAATAATGCAAGAAAAAGTTTTTCGTCTAATAGAAAGGAACCGTTTTTTTGCATTTATTTATTTCGAGAAAGCTCTTGATATCCTATCCTCGAAATACTACTGTGGCCTATTTTGATTAAAAACCGAATTAAAGGTAAAATCTACAGATGCATAGAAATAATATGTGCGAAATTGTTAAAGCTTCGAGTTTCGCTGTGGTACACAGTATACAGCTACATATATTTGCACTAACGGTGCAAAACAAGGTGATAAACCCTGGAACACGCTGGACACCGCTCAATGATGTGTGGGTGCACTGCTGATCCAGAAAACTGGCCAGTCAACAAGTAAAAAAATAAAAGCAGGCACACCAGCCACACACTCTTCGTCTTTTTTAAAAAAGCTTTCGCCTTTTATTTAGGCTTCGTCAGTATCAAT
>JADBJO010004576.1:72500-77500 GCA_016801955.1 Conus betulinus
TGCACCATCACCACAGCCATGAACATGCACCATCACCATCACCACAGCCATGAACATGCACCATCACCATCACCACAGCCATGAACATGCACCATCACCATCACCACAGCCATGAACATGCACCATCACCACCACAGCCATGAACATGCACCATCACCATCACCACAGCCATGAACATGCACCATCACCATCACCACAGCCATGAACATGCACCATCACCATCACCACAGCCATGAGCATGCACCATCACCATCACCCAAGCCATGAACATGCACATCACAATCACCGCAGCCATGAACATGCACCATCACCATCACCAGAGCCATGAACATGCACCACCACCATCACCACAGCCATGAACATGCACCATCACCATCACCACAGCCATGAACATGCACCATCACCACAGCCATGAACATGCACCATCACCATCACCACAGTCATGAACATGCACCACCACCATCACCACAGCCATGAACATGCACCATCACCATCACCACAGCCATGAACATGCACCCATCACCATCACCACAGCTATGAACATGCACCACCACCATCGTGAGAACTAGCACTGTCGTCATTGGCCAAAACGATGACGTTAGTGATCGTTATTATCTCACCAGCATATCCTCCCACACACGGCACCAAAAGGTAGCGGTCAGACCCGACTCTCTAACCATACATTTACCTGTGGCGGGCATTTGGTTCTAGAGTGATCATAACTAGGTGGACTTCCCGGTACCAGATAAAGCGGCTGATACTTTGCATGATGGCATTGGTCTGCAAGTCCACAAATTCCATAAGTGGGGGCAGAGCAGTCGGAACATTGAGGTATATGGAAGATACTACATCTCGTCAAGAAGAAGAAGAGCTCTCTCTCTCTCTCTCTCTCTCTCTCTCTCTCTCTCTCTCTCTCTCTCTCTCTCTCTCTCTGTGCATCAGTTGCTCCCTATCTCTTTTTCAATCTGTCTTTCTTTCTGTCTCGATCTTTCTCTGTCTGTCTGTGTCTCTGTCTCTCTCTACCTCTCTCTGTCTCTGTCTCTGCCGTCTGTCTGTCTGTCCCTCTGTCTGTCTGTCTGTTTGTCTCTGTCTCCCCCTCCCCCCCTCTCTCTCTCTCTCTCTCGAGAGAGAGAGAGAGGAGAGAGGAGAGCGGAGAGAGAGAGAGAGAGAGAGAGCGAGACGCACACACGCACACACACACACACACACACACAAACACACACACACACACACACACACAAACACAACGCACACACACACACAGATATTTGATTGCTTGGGCGTCACATGAGATTTGTCTGTGTGAACATCGGACTGGGTTCCCAGTGGGGTAAACATGTGGCAAAAACGCAGCACTGCCTGTATGTCTCTGCCTGTTCTTTCCTTTCCCCATAAAGGAAGTTTCTAACGATCATTTCACCAAGCGGATGTCTGGTGAAATAAAAGTCAGAAAATCCCTGGCACTTACCAAAAAACCGATTGACATGTGTGGGCGGCACGTGAAACCGGTTCGAGATCCTGCGAACTTTTTTTTTTCTTACTGCAAAATAATCGAAAGTTGCTTTTTTTTTTTTTTTTTTTTACTGAGAGAACTATGTGAGGTTACTTATGTGTCCTATACTACCTAACACATAGTTGTTCGTCCGTCTGATGGTGTGAATGTATGGCCGACAATGACGCCGCTGTGTGCAACTCCAAGGACAAAATCATGCTACGAATGACAATCGGAGCTGCAGCTTTTTTTTTTGTTTTTGTTTTTGTTGTTGTTGCTAGCCAGGAGAGGGGAAAGGGGGGGTGGGAGGGGCCAGAAAAATACAGGACCACCTCCTTTTCGTCCAGCCATGGCGCCGGAGGAACGTTCAAACGAACGAAAGCGTGTGGTATTTGTCCAGAAAATATGGCTTGTACTGGGGAGAAAATGCCGGTTTTAAAAACCGGCACTGGTCACAAAAAACCGGTGAATAAAATCAAAAACCGGTTTGGATTTCCGAACTGGCACCCAGCTCCAGGGATGACTCTGTCGTTGCCGTGTTCCTCGCGCTACGCACGAGACCTCGGTTCCTCTCTCATCCGACAGACAGAAAGGCGCTGTGATTTATTCCTTCCGCACAGCGGTATCAGGTTCTGTCGTCATGTCAGCATGAAAGAACGCGATCGGATTTTCCAATGTAAACTGTGTTCACAGTTAAACAAAACTAGGAATTTCAAACTCAGATAGCAAAACCATCTGTTGGTTCATAATAACCACAGTCTTCTTTCTTCTTTTCATTAGGACAGACACTCATCACATCGCCTCTGTAAATCGAAAGGAAGTACCTGTGCAGGTCCTACCTGTATTTGCAAGCGCCTTCTAGAGCATGCGCACTGACCGTTAAAATTGGGAAAAGGAGGGGTGGGGGTGGGGGTGGGGGGGGAGGGATTGGGAGGGGATCTGCGGAGAAGAAGGGGAAAGGTGAGGAAGGTGGTGGAAGTATCGGAGTCTGACGGTGATGAATGTAATTTCGGGATTTTCAGCGATCATTACGTCGAACAGCTGCTACTTCAATCTGCAAGTAAGCGTACGCAATTTTCTGCATCCAGCTTAGGGCAAACTCGAAACCTCCAAGTATGAACGATCGTCAGATTAGAGTAGGCAGCGTTAATTCAAATGTGACCTAAGTTTGCATGTTATGGGCATGTGTGTTTCACTCTGTCCAAGTCCATCCACGGTGGAGGATGGACAGAAAGTTGCATACTATGCAGTTGACTTCTATTCAGTAGTGTTGGTGTAATCACACTGGCGCCAGTTGACTTCTATTCAGTAGTGTTGGTGTAAACACACTGGCGCCAATCTAGCCAAACGGATCCTGGATCCGTCATTTGATTCAGACCTGCGCCAAAATGTATGTCGTCTTTCTCGCCCCACAATACAATGTCTACCAAGCTGGATTAACACGGGGTCGTTACTTTTTGCATTATCACTCTGACAGACGACATATACAACATACAGACAAACATACAGACAAACATACAGACAAACAGACGCTGCTGAAAACATACCTTCTTTTGGGGGTGTTTTTTTTTTTATTGCAGGTCAGAGAACTGCATGCAGGTACTGGTTTTACATTACTGTGTTGAACAACCAATTGACCCGCAGTGTAGGTATAAGTTACAAGTTGGAACAGACTGCAGGGAATCAGACCAGCTATTTTCAATCAGGGATAATTAAATTAAGGCCCAGCCGTGGTTCCGATTGCAGTCTTCTGTATAATGCTAACGTCTCAGACTTACGATTGAGCTTTCCTAAAGTGCTAGCCGCCCCAACCCCCCCCCCACCCATCCCCACCCCCCTCCCCCCCCCCTCCAAAGGAGAGACAGACCGCGACATTGGATGAGTTTCTTGCTTCTTCTTTCTCAAAATCATCATTTTCAATTTATAGAGAGGAGGGTATAAGCAGTTTGGTGCGATGCAAAATCATGAAGTAGGTACAGTTCTTCACAAACACACACACACACACACACACACACACACACACACACACACACACACACACACAGAGAGAGAGAGAGAGAGAGAGAGCGAGAGAGAGAGAAAGAGAGAGAGATACAGACAGACAAACAGACAGACGACAGACAGACAGACGGACGGCCGACAGACAGACAGAGACAGAAACAGAGACAGGAGGGACTAGATACACAAAATACCATTATGTTTATCATATGTAAGAAGTTGACAGTAAAAAGACTCGATTGTGGGCGGTGGGAAGGAGGGGAGGGGGGGGGGGGAGTTGTCTTTTCTTCAATCCTGCTGTTAAGTTCTCTCTAGAGTTTCTTCCTTCTGAAACATATCTTAGTGATTGATTGAATCAGAAATAAGCTCTCACCTGTAAAATCTGTAGTAGCTCTATTTGAAATTTCTTAACATCAAACGCCCTCTCTCCACCCTCATGAGTCGAGCGTTTTTTAGATGAAGTAGCATGATTACATCAAGAGTGAAATTCACTGCTTTCAAAGTGGCAAATGATAATTATTGATGATCCTTTTGTAACATCAAACCGCTTTTGAATATCAATAGCTGTCATCGTAAAAGCAGTACCAATATAGGATATGTTTCAGCTGAACCATTTATAAAAGATGTGTGTGTGTGTGTGTGTGTGTGTGTGTGTGTGTGTGTGTGTGTGTGACAAATCATTATACTGAACATAGCATCCTTGGTACGGGATGAAATTAAAAGACGTTCTGTGGGCGAAAGGGTCGGTGGGATAAGTGGTTTTATATTTTGTTTATTTCTTTACCTTTTTTTCTACAATCAAGTCTCCTCACGAGTAAATCTGTTCTGCCTTTATTTCTAGAAAAAAAACGTGGAGAGGTGGTTATGTCCTGTTTGCTAACGACGCAATATCATGAAGTATGTTACAGTTCTTAAAGTGAGGTGAGGAAACGTTCAGGTAAGGAAATGTGTGCTGATTACACACACACACACACCACACACACACACACACACACACACACACACACACACACACCACGTCAATGCCCTGTACATCTAGCTTTTCGCCTCCACACCAGGGCACAGAGCTAATCGACAAAGTCACGTCGATGGTGAAAAGGTCAGAAAAGAAGCCCCTTGAAAGGACAACTGCTAAGGACAGTGCCGAACCAGCCAGATATTTCCGAGTCCACAAACTATTCCCAGCAGACAAAGTTACCATCTTTACAAAGACAAATGTGTATGTAGGATGACGTACCTAC
The DNA here is from genome assembly GCA_016801955.1 of Conus betulinus. Lineage (NCBI taxonomy): Eukaryota > Metazoa > Mollusca > Gastropoda > Neogastropoda > Conidae > Conus > Conus betulinus. The sequence continues at coordinate 77,232 of JADBJO010004576.1, forward strand.
AGACCTACCCCCCCCCCCCCCCCCCCCCCCCCCCCCCCCCCCACATTACGATGTGTCCCTGCAGTATTTTTCCTGGCTGTTCTCGCTTTTATGTCGTATGGCGAAACAGGAACAACAACAACAAAAAAAACGATAATAAAAAATGGCAGAGAATAAGTTGAGGGATGAGGAAGACCAAAGATCTGTGTGTGTGTGTGTGTGTGTGTGTGTGTGTGTGTGCGTGTGTGTGTGTGTGTGCGTGCGTGCGTACGTGTGTGTGTGTGTGTGTG
>JADBJO010004576.1:82500-95000 GCA_016801955.1 Conus betulinus
TGATTAAGTTATACGTTTTATATGGCTGTTTATTTTCTATACGATCTGCAAATATAGACTTCGTCTCTCTACTTATTTTCATACAGTTAATAATTATTGAGGACTGTCACTTTCGCTCATTGACTTTGGTTTATAGATATACAGACAGACAGACAAACAGACAGCCAGACAGACAGCCAGATAGATAGATAGATAGATAGGCATATATATATATATATATATATATATATATATAATGCTGAACAATTAAGTAGTGGGGGGAAAACAAATGCAGATTAACATTTCTTCCATCATCATAGTAATGACTTAGCAAAGATTTGAAAAAAAAAAATTCGAAGATGAAGAAAATGGGAAAACATATATTATAAATATGAAAATTCTTCACTAGCTGCATGAGGGAACCATCGCAATCCCTCTCGAAGACAGATTTATAGGTATTGCCTGCTCCGAGGCCTTTCGTCCGCTGGATCGGACTCAGGCTGATTGTGTCTGTGCTCTTGGCGTCAAATAGAGACACACCACAGTCCATAATTCTGTGTTGTGCTCACCACCAAGGACTCAAAAAAAGAATCCAGCAGCACCCCCCCAAAGCATGCCAGCGAAAGGTAGTAAATAAAAGAAAAACGAAAGGGTGGAGGGGAAAAAGTTGCTGAAAAACTAAAAACATTGTGCAAACAGTATAACATGTAGGGGACAATCCTTGAGCCTAATATATATATACACACACACACACACACACACACACACACACACACACACACACACACACACATATATATATATATATATATATATATATATATATATATATGACAGATAAATCGATATGTAGATCGATCGATCGATAGATAGATAGATAGATAGATAGATAGATATTTAGATAGATAGATAGATAGATAGATAGATAGATAGATAGATAGATAGATAGATAGATAGATAGATAGATGGATTGTGAATGTGGACAGATGGTTTCTACGCTCTCTTGCTTGTTTATTTAGGCACCCTGAACTCTACTCAAATGAAGAGTGTGTAAGTGGTATTCATTTTTCATTATATTATTTATTTATTCATTTACTTATTATCATGATTGTGATTATAATTATCGTTACTATCATCAGCATCATTGTCAGTTACTATCATCATCAGCATCATCATCATCATCATGAATATATTATTATTATTATTATTATCATCATCGTCATCATCATATGTTGTTGTTGTTGTTGTTATCATTTTATTATCATTATTGTTGTTGTCGTTGTTGTTGTTGCATTTGTTGTTGTGGTTGTTGCTGCTGCTTTGCTGTTATTATTGTTATTCTGGACACAATTTGCTCCGTTTCAAGTTGCCAACCATTCTGGCACCACTGACGTCATGGCTAAATGAAGATGAAGTGGACAACGTTCTGCATGAATGAAATGCGTGAAGTAATACAAGCAAATAAATAAAGAAACCAGTGAATAAACAAAACATGAAATCAATAAATGGAATGCATGGATGAATATACTGTGTAAAATGTAGAAGCTAATACAGAAGGAGGAAACTCTGGGCACAGCTTGACAGCAGACGGTTTTCACAGACGAACCGCCCCTCAGACCTCTTTCAGATCTGAACTCCTTACCCCGAAGGGGGCCGGACCACGTCTACATCATGATTCCTAGCTGCCTTTCTACTGTCAGAAACATTCTGGTGATTCCAGGATTCGAACCTATACCTCGGGGTGGATGGGCGTCTGAAGGGGGTGGCTTTTCCACGGATGTCTTGCCGTGTAGGTAGTGGACTTCGGGTCTAAGTTGGAAAAAAAAGAAAAAGATGAAGCCTAATGAGGTTCACTTCTGTTCCTACCTGTCCAGATCCAGCTGGACCTCTTTTCAGCTGCCTCTGCTCTTGCCCTTGTAATGTAAGTCTTTTTCTGACGACAGAGTTCAGCATTATATTGTTTGGTCAGTCAGTGGGTGATTGCATCTCTTTACGAGATCCAAGGAAAGGTTGTTCTGCAAAATTCCTCGCCGCTGACAATGCTTGGGTTATTGAACAGCAGAGCTGACCACTCAGACTGTTCCATATCTTTTGATCTCCCTTGCACCCTTAAATGGATCCTCAAGCATAGGCTCAAAGATTGTCCCTTACATTTTATACTGTTTGCGTAATGTTTCTAGTTTTTCAACAACTTTTTTCCTCTCCCACTTTCGTTTTGTTTAATTCTACTACCTTTCGCTGGCTACTTTGGGGGTGCTGTTGGATTCTTTGTCGAACCCTTGGCGGTCGGAACACACACAGAATTATGGACTGTGGTGTGTCTCTATCTGACGCCAAGAGCACAGTCACAATTAGCCGTGTCTCCCTGATAAGTCCGATCCTGCGGATGAAAGGCCTCGGAACAGACGAAAGGCCTCGGAACAGACAGACGAAAGGCCTCGGAACAGACGACACATATAGATCTGTCTTCGACAGGCCCCGGAGCAGGCGATACATATAGATCTGTTTTCGAGAGGGATTGTGTTAGTTTCCTCATGCAGCTAGTGAAGAGTTTTCATACTTATGATATACATTTTCCCATTTACTTCATCTTCAATTTTTTTTTCCTTTCAATTTCAAATCTTTGCCAAGTCATTATTACAATGATGGAAGAATTGTTAATCTGCATTTGTTTTCCCCCACTACTTAATTGTTCAGCTATATATTTATGTATATATATATATATTTTTTTTTTTTTCACAAATGACCCACTTGAAAATTTCCAACGATCAAATGCATACAAAGTGAATTCATCGCACACGAACATCCAACAGTTTCATGAATACTACGGACACGGAAAGATATATCTTAAGAAATGGTTTCAAAAAGTACAGGATAACCGGAAACTAAAGCAGCAGTGAATGGTGTAACGTAAACAAATAATATTAATGTTACGAAAATAAAGAAACAGATCGCAAAGTCAAAATGAAAGAAAGTTTAGTACTGATGCTTAAAGACTACTTCACCGTAAATCAGTAGGATTATGATTACTAATTTACTAGATAGATGCATAAATAAATAAATAAATGATTTAAAAAAAAAAAAAACAACCAATCGAACTTCAGACAAGACGCTCTCGGTCAGGTCAAACAACTGTTCCAGAATCACAGAGATCACAAGCTATCTGAGAGCACGGAGAAAAAGAAGGAAGGAATCATTTTTTTCCCATTATGACCGCAAACCAAAATTCTCTCTTGAGGGCACATAAGACCCGCTGTGTCTGGAGTGGCACTGTCTTCACCTGTCCGCGGGCAGGGGTGGTTGGGTCTGTGGGGTGTGCTCGACAGCTGGAGGGTGTTTTTTTGTTGTTGTTTTTTGCTTGTGGGTTCTGCAGTCATGAAACACGGGCTGGTACACCCATGGGGTTGCTACTTTAAGGCTGTTATGAGTTGCATCCTGTAGTCTGATTTACCTCTGCTCAGGAGCAGTTATCTCCCTTGATATCTTAATGGAGTGTCCTGCGCGTGCCTGTACCCATCGCCAACACAGCGCAGGCCTCCAAGGGTGGTACAGGGCTGCTCAAAGGGCAGGTGAAGGCAGTGCTTCTCTGGGTCCTCCCCAGCACCTTCGGTGTTTCTTTTTCTTCAAACAACGAACGAACGAATCTAACCCAAAACCCTCTTATTTCTGGCATTAGCATCACGTGCACAGAAAGAAAAAGGCTGAGGACATTAGAACAAAAGCAGAACAAACAAAATTAATAACAAACAGCCCTTGATGTGGAAAGGAGAGAAGAATGATTAGATCAGTTTAAAACAATTCAGAACAGTTCCGTTTCCTCATGCTAAGGAGATTTGAAAACTTTACAACGGCTGTAAGAAATAAATAATACACCAGCACAAGAGCACACACACACACACACACACACACACACACACACACACACGCGCATATGCAGAGAGACAGACAACAGAACAGAGGGGAGGAGATACGCACATAAAGACATACATACACATACACGCATACAGGCACACAGAGAGGGAATGAAAAGGGGGGGGGGGGGGGGGGGGAGTGGAAAGAGAGAGGAGAAGAAGCTGGAGGAGGAAGAAGAGGTGGAGGAGGAGGAGGAGGGGAGAGAGACAGACAGACAGACAGAGACAGACAGACAGACAGACAGACAGACAGACAGACAGACAGAGACAAAGACAGAGAGACAGAGACACAGACACACAGAGACACAGAGACAGACAGACAGACAGACAGACAGACAGACAGATAGACAGGCATACATGCAAACACACACACACACACACACACACACACACACACACACACACACACACACACACATGGACGCAAGCACATAGGTACACATACTTTAATTTCTAACTGACAATACCATTGATTTGATGATTGTGTTCTATTACACATAGTTATTAAAATCTGTGATAATCGATCTAGAAGAACACTGAATAATGAAAAAAGGCCACCTCTCTCTCTCTCTCTCTCTCTCTCTCTCTCTCTCTCTCTCTCTCTCTCTCTCTCTCTCTCTCTCTCACACACACACACACACACACACACACACACACACACACACACACACACACACACACACACACACACACACACTTCACTTGTGCAGGCAGGCACGCCACGCAACACACACACACACACACACACACACACACACACACACGCGCGCGCGCGCGCGCACACACTTTTGTCTCATATGCTTTAAGCCTTCAAACTAGAAACTTCTCTTGTGGGACAACTGATCCGCCATAGAATGATGATTGACAGGTTGTTAGACACACTGTTTGTAACTGACAGCTGTGCAGAGAATAATGACTTACGCCGGAAATGAACCAGACGCCATTGACTCGGCGGTTGGTTCGCTTCGTGGTCGGATATCCATGCCAGCAACTGCTATCGATGTGGCCGACGACGGCTACCTCCCGATAGCGCTTAGTGTCAATAGCACCACGTGCATGCATCACTGTATTCAATAGCACTACGTGGCGCTAGCACTTCTGACTCAATAGCGCAACGTTTAATTCTCGTTACATCCATGTCTGCTGTTCTCTGTCCCTACGTCCCAGTGTGCTGTACCTCAAAACGCTAAGTGTCGATAGAGCTATGCCTGCCCGCCGTTGAGACAGTTATCATCACTGTATTCATTGCACGGCCCGACAGATGTAGGATGGCAGCTATCGACAGGCAGTTATCATCAAGACAGATGTAGGATGGCAGCTATCGACAGGCAGTTATCATCAAGACAGATGTAGGATGGCAGCTATCGACAGGCAGTTATCATCAAGACAGACGTAGGTAGGATGACAGTTTTTTTGACAGACAGTTTATCATGCCTGTATTCATTGCACGACAGATGCAGGATGACAGCTTTTTGACAGACAGTTATCATGCCTGTATTCACTGCACGTCAGATGCAGGATGACAGCTTTTTGACAGACAGTTATCATGACTGTATTCATTGCACGACAGGTGGGGATGACAGCTTTTTGACAGACCGGCTGCTACTGTGTGCAGTAGAAATGGGGCCAGTTGTCAAAATCACCTCGTCGTGACTTCAATGTTGACCGCTTGTCACCATGTCCCCTGTGTTTTGCCGTTACGTACGTCATCTTTCCGTTTCTATGAGGAGTCTGTTGGTCATTGGATCTTCTTCTTTCTTCTTTCGTCTTCTTCTTCTTTTCTATTCTGTTCTTCTTTCTTCTTCTTTCTTCTTCTTTCTTTCTTTTAGTGTCCACAATCATCATGTTGATTATTCTGACACTTTTGTGTGTATGGCCATTTTTCATCCCGCCATTAAGGCAGCCATACCCTACTTCGGGGAAGGTGCATGCTATGTGTAACGTGTCATCCATACCAACGGCCAAACTGGCCTTCTCATCCAAGAGTTAGTGATGGGATTTTACGTGTGTGCAAGAAATTGTGCGTGCACACACACACGGAACCTCGGTGTATAGTCTCATTCGAAGGACTGTGTGGGGAATGGAGTCAGAACCAGTGTTAACTCAGAGGGAAAATTCCCCTGTCCCCGAAACGGCCCGGCGGAGATGCGAACCCGCAACCCCAAGATTACGAGTCCGATGCTGTACCAACTGAGCTATTTTGGCCCTCGTGTCAGCGTGTCTGTACGTAAGGGTAGAGTTTGGTTAGTGGGGCAACGACTAGGGTTAGACAAGCTGGCATGGTGACATACATACCCAGACCCAGTGACATTTAGACACAGTGTATACAGACATGGTGACATATAGACACAGTGACAATTAGACACAGTGTATACAGACATGGTGACATATAGACACAGTGACAATTAGACACAGTGTATACAGACATGGTGACATATAGACACAGTGACAATTAGACACAGTGTATACAGACATGGTGACATATAGACACAGTGACAATTAGACACAGTGTATACAGACATGGTGACATGCAGACCAGATGACATAAAGTCACGATGACATAAACACAATGGCATATAGACACGGTGACATAAAGACACAGTGACATACAGACATGGTGACATATGGGCATGTAGATTCGTATCGAGAGAGAAAGATGCGGAAAGTGTTAAGAACTGGTAGAGACAGCTGACAGGGACAGAGAGTGGAGGACTAGAGACGAACTCTCCACAAAAAGGAGGAAAAAATAAGCCACATCAGTGTGACTCTCCAGCACAGTGGAGCGAATGCATCCCATGTAACTCTCAACACAAAGGAGTAAAAATAAGCTACATCAATGTGACCCTCCAACACAGTGGAGCACCCAAAATGCACACTCCAACATTGTAGATACACCCTACTACATCAATGTGATACTCCAACACAGCGGACAGAATACACCCATTGTAACTCTACACATCAATGTGATACTCCAACACAGCGGACAGAATACACCCAGTGTAACTCTACACATCAATGTGACCCTCAACACAGCGGACACAATGCACCCAGTGTAACTCCACACATCAATATGACCCTCCAACACAGTGGACACAATGCACCCAGTGTAAACTCCACACATCAATATGACCCTCCAACACAGTGGACACAATGCACCCAGTGTAACTCCACACATCAATATGACCCTTCAACACAGCGGACACAATGCACCCAGTGTAACTCCACACATCAATATCACCCTCCAACACAGTGGACACAATGCACCAGTGTAACTCCACACATCAATATGACCCTTCAACACAGCGGACACAATGCACCCAGTGTAACTCCACACATCAATATCACCCTCCAACACAGTGGACACAATGCACCCAGTGTAACTCCACACATCAATATCACCCTCCAACACAGTGGACACAATGCACCCAGTGTAACTCCACACATCAATATGACCCTCCAACACAGTGGACACAATGCACCCAGTGTAACTCCACACATCAATATCACCCTCCAACACAGTGGACACAATGCACCCAGTGTAACTCCACACATCAATATGACCCTCCAACACAGTGGACACAATGCACCCAGTGTAACTCCACACATCAATATCACCCTCCAACACAGTGGACACAATGCACCCAGTGTAACTCCACACATCAATATGACCCTTCAACACAGCGGACACAATGCACCCAGTGTAACTCCACACAAGAGGGAGTAAAAGGAGCCAGAGCAACGTGACCTCACTCAAAGGAGCACATACATTCAGCGTGACGATCCACACGTGGTATTAGAATGAACTACAGTAACGTGACTCTTCACACAAAGGAGAGATTGCAGCCATGTGATTCACCACACAAAGCAGTGAATGTGCTCATTGTGACCTTTCACACAAAGCAGTGAATGTACCCTATGTGCTATGTGACCTTTCACACAAGGCAGTAAATGTACCCAATGTGACCTTTCATACAAAGCAATGGATGTACCCTGTGTGACCTTTCACACAAAGCAGTGAATGTACCCTATGGGCCCTTTCACACGACGAGGCAATGTATCCTATGTGACCTTTCACACAAAGCAATGAATGTACCCTGTGTGACCTTTCACACGAGGCAGTGAATGTATCCTATGTGACCTTTCACACAAAGCAATGAATGTACCCTGTGTGACCTTTCACACAAAACAATGAATGTACCCTGTGTGACCTTTCACACGAGGCAGTGAATGTATCCTATGTGACCTTTCACACAAAGCAATGAATGTACCCTGTGTGACCTTTTCACACGAGGCAGTGAATGTATCCTATGTGACCTTTTTCACACAAAGCAATGAATGTACCCTGTGTGACCTTTCACACAAAACAATGAATGTACCCTGTGTGACCTTTCACACGAGGCAGTGAATGTATCCTATGTGACCTTTCACACAAAGCAATGAATGTACCCTGTGTGACCTTTCACACAAAGCAATGAATGTACCCTGTGTGACCTTTCACTCAAAGCAATGAATGTACCCTGTGTGACCTTTCACACAAAAAGCAATGAATGTACCCTGTGTGACCTTTCACACAAAGCAATGAATGTACCCTGTGTGACCTTTCACACAAAGCAATGAATGTACCTTATGGGCCCTTTCCCAAAAAGTGAATATACCCTGTGTGACCTTTCACACAAAAGGAGTGAATTCACCTTATGTGAACTTGCATACAAAGCAGTGAATGTACATATGTAACTTTCCAAACAAAAGGCTGAATACACCCAATGTGACATTTCAGAAAAAAAGGGAGACAATGAGCTAGAGTAATGCCATACAAAGGGCAAAATGCACCCTGTGTGACACTCCACAAATAGAAGTAAGACAGACCCGAGCTTGAGCAAATGCTTGCACATAACGATCTGAACAGAGGATTAGATTCAGCCAGATGTCTAAAGGCATCAGTAGAAATGTGCTCTCTTACTAATTTACTATTCTGTTTTTTTAAGGCATAATTCAGATAAACAAATAAGCAAACAAACAAATAAAACAAACAAAATTAAACGAGAAGTCCTTCCGGAATGGCATCCACATACGATGTCACAGCTAGGTTACATTATTGTCATCCACATACGCTGTCACAGCTGGTTACATTACTGTCATCCACACACGATGTCACAGCTAGGTTACATTACTGTCATCCACACACGATGTCACAGCTAGGTTACATCACTGTCATCTGCACACGATGTCACAGCTAGATTACATTACTGTCATCCACACACAATGTCACAGCTAGGTTACATTACTGTCATGCACACACGATGTCACAGCTAGGTTACATCACTGTCATGCACACACGATGTCACAGCTAGGTTACATTACTGTCATCCACACAATGTCACAGCTAGGTTACATTACTGTCATCCACACAATGTCACAGCTAGGTTACATTACTGTCCATGGCATCAAGACACGATGCCACAGCTAGGTTACATCACTGTCTGTGACTCAACCAGACACGATGTCACAGATAGGTTACATTACTGTCATCCACACACGATGTCACAGCTAGGTTACATTACTTTCTCTGACTCAACCAGACACGATGTCACAGCTAGGTTACGTCACTGTCATCCACACACGATGTGTCACAGCTAGTTTACATCACTGTCATCCACACACGATGTCACAGCTAGGTTACATCACTGTCATCCACACACGATGCCACAGCTAGGTTACATTATTGTCTATGACTCATCGTCGGCAGGTCAGTGATGTAAAAAAATAGGAGGTTGTCGGTGCTTGACGAAGCAGACATGACGAAGCCCTACAGAGTGCTGGCACTGCTTCCAAGCAGCATCCGTCACTGACCCGCTCCCAGCTACAACAACACAGCACCCCCCACCTCACTTCACCCTCAACCCCTTAGCCTCCCTCTCTTCTGTCAACACACTGACCACATCACCAGCCCAACCCAAAACACCGTGCTGAAGACCAAGACTGGAGGTTTTGTTGATTTAAGGCCACCCAGCTGCACACCTTCCCTCAGATCAGCTCGACTGTTGGCCATCCCTCCCTGAGTGGCCCAATACAGGAAACAAGGCTGTCCGTCAGTTATGGCACTAACTACTGTTAGCCATACCTCCCTGAGTGGCCCAAAGACAGGAAAAAAGGCTGTCAGTCAGGTATGGCACTAACTACTGTTGGCCATCCGTCCCTGAATGGCCCAAGACAGGAAAATAGGCTGTCAGTCAGTTATGGCACTAATGATAGTCATCTTTCTCTGATCACAGCCACTAGTAAAGTTTCAGGCAAGCTACTACAGTTCACAAGGCAAAACTACTACTCTTTCCTCCCTGGCAACAGCTTTCTAGTAACCACAATTCAAGATCAATTTCAACTCTTCTATCGGTAACTTAAATCACGTCATAACCCTGCTAATCTACATCTTGTTTTTACCTTCAACAAAAATGATGAAATCGTTCCCCCAAGCACGGAGATGCTAATAAAGTTACTGCTCATGCATCTGCCGTTTAACAGTCATTTTTATCTCATACACCAAATGCAGTTATGAATTCTTCAGCCCTTATTTCCAGATAAAAGAAAGGAACCAAAAGTAAAACTCACTTTTTTTCCCCCACTCTCCATGATTTAGAACTGATCCTTCGTGTCGATTCTCGTCCAAAGGCCAGTCAGCAGTTAGCAAAGCCAAGGCCCCTCACAATGTAGACTGAGGTCACCACAAGTTCCACCCCAGGGGACAAAGTTCTGCAATGGATTACTTGTCACGAGCTGACGTAGTTTTAAATTTTGTGCAGTTTAGGTATTCCGGGATTCAGCTCTTCCTTCACTGCTTCGGTGACAGCTTGAGTAAACCAATGAATGATCTTCCCCCGACTGTAGCACAGGAACTTTGGCAAACAGTTAGCACAGGAACTTTGGCAAACAGTTCAAAGTTTCCCTCTTCCTATCTACTTCAACGCCTAGTCGATCTGTTCCGATTTCCTGTCTGGAATGAACCACTCTTTTTTTTTTTTTTTTTTTTTTTTGCTGACTTGCAGAATGAGCAGCAATCTGGAATTGAACCTGCAAAGCAAACGTCTACTTGCAGTGAGACGACCTCTTCCAGAAGGCAGAAGATGACTGAAATATTTTGCAGTTGAATTTCCGCCAGAAACCGACTTCCAGCAGTCATTAACTCAATGTCGTCTGCTTCAAGCGAGTGACAAAATAATGGAAAGCCAACACATCGGCGCATACAGACTAGGGTTCTCCAGAGATTGACAGAGCAGAGAGACTAGGGTTCTCCAGAGACTGACAGAGCAGAGAGACTAGAGTTCTCCAGAGACTGACAGAGCAGAGAGACTAGTGTTCTCCAAGACTGACAGAGCAGAGAGACTAGGGTTCTCCAGAGATTGACAGGGCAGAGAGACTAGGGTTCTCCAGAGATTGACAGGGCAGAGAGACTAGGGTTCTCCAGAGATTGACAGGGCAGAGAGACTAGGGTTTTCCAGAGATTGACAGAGCAGAGAGACTAGGGTTCTCCAGAGATTGACTCGCAGCCGCGTTCTTCGCCAATTCTCGCGGCAAATGTGAAATCTGCGAAATCTTGCTAGCTTTGTCTTGGGGGCTTTCTTGTTAAATGACAATGATGGCCGAGATGGGAGGATGGGGGGGGGGGGGGGGGGGGGGGGGGGGGGGGGACAGCGAGAATGCCTAGGTCTCCATTCACCAATCAAAGATCTTACCATTTTTGATACATGGAGACAAAAACCTTGGCTAAACACAATTCGGAAAAATATTTCTCCTTGGCAAATGAAACAAACTGCTGCGTTACCGGAACACGACGAAAAATCAGAAGAGCACACAAAACAAAGTGTGAAAGTAACGCATTTTAATGCACAACACAAAACAAGACAAGTCTTGTCTTGTTTTGTTGTCTTGTTTTGTGACGTGCATTAAAGTGCGCTACTTCACACTTTGTTTTGTGTGCTCTTCTGCTTTTTCGTCGTATTTCTCCTTGACCTTTGCCTTTAAGACAGTATGCATCTTTTTTCCCATCGGATATGAAGTGGACTTTTCTTTCTTTCTTTCTTTCTGCGTACGCAGGCTGATACTCCTGCGGAAACTGCCTGTGTAGACAGGCAGTGGTTTTGTGTGTGTATGACCGTTTTTTTTTTTTATCCCGCCAAGAACTTGCTGAAGCTGTATGAGGCTACAATGCTTCAACATTGTCTTTGCTTGTTTCTTTCTTTTCTCTGCTCTTTCTCTTCTGTTAATAAATATCATTATTTCATGTCGGACTGCGTGATTCCTCCGCTTCTGCTGGACTGGATGTCCTTCTGGTTTGAAAAGGGATACGTGGCGCTTTGCCTAGTGGAAGAGTTTGAACAGTCAACAGTGTTTCAACTTGGCAATGTCCGTTTGCGATCTTTTTCCAGTAAGTGATTGCGACCAGGGTCCTCCCATACATAATATACCCTCAGCCAAACTGGAGACTGATCAAAACCAAAAGAAGACTAACTGAAGGGAAAAAAAGGTAACAGGAAGTCACAGTAACAAACCAGAATCTCTCTCTCTCTCTCTCTCTCTCTCTCTCTCTCTCTCTCTCTCTCTCTCTCTCTCTCTCTG
>JADBJO010004576.1:100000-105000 GCA_016801955.1 Conus betulinus
GACGTTTGTTGGTAGTCTCTGTGTATGTTTCCATGATGACGTGTGTTGGCAGTCTCTGTGTATGTTTGTATGATGACGTTTGTTGGTAGTCTCTGTGTATGTTTGTATGATGACGTTTGTTGGTAGTCTCTGTGTATGTTTGCATGATGACGTTTGTTGGTAGTGTCTGTGTATGTTTGCATGATGACCTTTGTTGGTAATGTCTGTGTATGTTTGCATTATGACGTTTTGTTGGTGGTGTCTGTGTATGTTTGCATGATGACGTTTGCTGGTAGTGTCTGTGTATGTTTGCATGATGATGTTTGTTGGTAGTCTGTGTGTATTTTTTACATGATGAAGTTTGTTGGTAGTTTCTGTGTGTGTTTGCATGATGACGTTTGTTGGTAGTGTCTGTGTATGTTTGCATGATGATGTTTGTTGTTAGTCTCTGTGTATGTTTGCATGATGACGTTTGTTGGTAGTCTCTGTGTATGTTTGCATGATGACCTTTGTTGGTAGTCTGTGCATGTTTGTTGGTAGTGTCTGTGTATGTTTGCATGATGACGTTTGATGGTAGTGTCTGTGTATGTTTGCATGATGACGTTTGTTGGTAGTCTCTGTGTATGTTTGCATGATGACCTTTGTTGGTAGTCTGTGCATGTTTGTTGGTAGTGTCTGTGTATGTTTGCATGAGGACATCTGTTAGTAGTGTCTGTGTATGTTTGCATGATGACGTTTGTTGGTAGTCTCTGTGTATGTTTGCATGATGACCTTTGTTGGTAGTCTGTGCATGTTTGTTGGTAGTGTCTGTGTATGTTTGCATGATGACGTTTGTTTTGTAGTGTCTGTGTATGTTTGCATGATGACGTTTTGTTGGTAGTCTCTGTGTATGTTTGCATGATGGCCTTTGTTAGTAGTCTGTGCATGTTTGTTGGTAGTGTCTGTGTATGTTTGCATGATGACGTTTGTTTTGTAGTGTCTGTGTATGTTTTGCATGATGACGTTTGTTGGTAGTCTCTGTGTATGTTTGCATGATGGCCTTTGTTGGTAGTGTCTGTGTGTTTTCATGATGACCTTTGTTGGTAGTCTGTGAATGTTCATTGGTAGTGTCTGTGTATGTTTGCATGATGATGTTTGTTGGTAGTGTCTGTGTATGTTTGCATGATGACGTTTGTTTGTAGTGTCTGCGTATGTTTGTATGATGGCCTTTGTTGGTAGTGTCTGTGTATGTTTGCATGATGACGTTTGTTGGTAGTGTCTGAGTATGTTTGCATGATGACGTTTTTTGGTAGAGTCTGTGTATGTTTGCATGATGACCTTTGTTGATAGTGTCTGTATGTTTGCATGATGAAGTTTGTTGGTAGTCTCTGTGTATGTTTGCATGATGACCTTTGTTGGTAGTGTTTGTGTATGTTTGCATGATGAAGTTTGTTGGTAGTCTCTGTGTATGTTTGCATGATGACCTTTGTTGGTAGTGTCTGTGTATGTTTGCATGATGACGTTTGTTGGTAGTGTCTGCATATGTTTGTATGATGGCCTTTGTTGGTAGTGTCTGTATATGTTTGCATGATGACGTTTGTTGCTAGTGTCTGTGTATGTTTGCATGATGACCTTTGTTGGTAGTGTCTGTGTATGTTTGCATGATGACCTTTGTTGGTTTAAAAGTGGCGCGACTGCAGGCTGTGACTGAAGCGTAAGTGCGGAAGTGAAATGACTGCACGATGTGATCCTTTGCAGTTTTTTTTTTTTTTTTTTGTCTTTAAATGTTCTTTATCCCCCCTGAAGTAGCCTACTACGTCGAAACGTGTCGTCTGGTTCGTAAAGTGCTTGTTTCATTTGCATGTCGATCCACACTAAGTCTTTTTTTTTTTTTTTTTTTTTTCTGCTGTTCTGATAAAACTAGTGTTCGACCTTTGCAGCTCTCGGATCTCATCAGAGTTCTTGTTTGTAGCTACAAACTTCAAGCCATGGTGACACTCTGTCTAAAATTTCGTAATGCTTGTAAGAACTTACACCCACAGCAAAGTCCCGATCTTGAAAGAAAAAAAAAAAACAATTACAACAAATAGAAAGGAGCCAACTCGACGTCCCGTAGTGAAAAAAGGTGTTGCAGATGACCCCCCCCCACCAACGTTGATCACGGCGACATTAACAAAACATACACTGAGTCAAAAGGAGCACAGAACAATTAAAACCCAGATGACCCCACACCAACGTTGATCACGGAAAGAACACACTGAGTCAAAAGGCGCACAGAGCACACTAAAACCCCTGTCATGACAGTGAATAAACCCGGATCATGTGTCGGTCCTTAGACGCGAAGACAATACCATAGGTAAACAGTGTTTGAATTTCTAACTTGATTGGACGACTCGGCTCAAGCCAGGGTGTCTGGCGACTCCTGGACCGCCCTACATATCGGGAACACGCCCGCCTATAAAACAGTGAGCTTCTCTCACTAGTCACGTGCTTCAGCGTCCAATCAAAGTTAGAGATTTAAACATGATTTACCTATGGTTTGTCTGCGCTTCAGAGGACCAACCCGTGAGCCGTGTTTATGCATTGTCATGGCAACCCCATCCCCACCCCCTTCTGGCCGTGTATGGTAGGACAGTAACAGTAACGGCTGGCCGACCGCCTGGGGCAGGTGATTATTTGTGTCTGGCATGTGGTGACTGCTGTGATTTGCTATACTTTTCAGTCATCCGCTGCAAGGAAATGAATGCTAAGTGTACTTTTGCCGACATTGAATAATCATCGAGATAACCAAAAGTCTCACTTCCCGAAATTAGGCCCTCCGTTTTGGGTGGCTATCTATAAAATTGACATCATTATAAATGGTGCCAGGTGATTGGCTGAATCCATTCACCGGCCAATCAGAATGGAGCACAGGAGATTGGCTGAATCTACTCACTGGCGAATCAGAATGGAGCACACAGGTCATCTAGTTTCTTCCAACCGGCAGCAAAATAGCAGACGACGAGAATTAGCGTTTTCCTGTGTTCTTTGTCATTTAATGCTTTATAAAAATTATCGCCGATTGACGGGCAGGTGGTTTTACATGAGGACATGGAAAAATTTTTTGTCTGCTTCCACGTCAATGGATCGGGAACAGTGTTACGGATGTACCGAGTGGTGTCTGCGGGTATCTGACTGTCTGACTCACACACACAGAAATTATGGATGCATGCACGACTTTTCCAAATCACATACACACACCCACTCACCCGAACATTGACAGCCAGGCAACAGAACAACACTTTTTCCGTTTTATGCTGCCTGAGCCATCAGACAAACATATAATAAATGCAAAATCATAAATAGTCGGCACGCCAACCACAAAGTGTACACACAAACTATATGTATATACTAATATTTCAAATACGCCAAACAGGACGCACGACACAAAATATATCTATATAAGGTTCACTATCTACTGTCGCTGCTGGTTCCAACGACGATGAAGGCGGCGACGACGAGACGAAACAATGAAGAGGACGAAGACGTCAAGACGATGAAGATGAAGACAACGTCTACAGCGTCAAGTCTGACACAGAACTTGAAGAACGTCAGAGCTGTGGCTCAAAGAAAAAAAAAAACACACTAGCACTCACGGCGTCTCTGCCGGCGACAGGGTGACAGTACAGGAGCTGTGGCTCACACACACAGAAGCACAGAACGCAGCGACGGCCTCGCCAACAGGTCGCTGGTTCAAAACTTGGGAGCGGCGCTCTGGCTTGGCAGCAGCGGCGTCTCCAGCCCAACTGCTCAGCGGGTAGTCGATCTCGGCACTCAGGCCGACCTCTCCACACCGTCACACGGTGGAGAAGGGGGTAGACACATCTACGAACCCCTGACCCTCAAACAGTAGCAGCCATTCCCCCTCAGTCCAGGGAACACATCTACCTGGGGGAAACTGATCAACTACCTTGATTATCATCATGGCTACTACTCATTGCAATCACGACTACATTCATATTCATTAGTCACACCATATTCCACTTGAGACAAACATCAGCATATTCCTTCTTCAACACAAGATTCCCTTTTCCGGAATCATAATACTACCCAGGAAAGGATTTCAATATAAACCTTTCAGAATCCAGTTTTCCAAATTTGGGGAAAAATTCCCGCTTAGACCCTCTTCAATAAACCATGAATACAATTCATTACACACACTTAAGGATTACTTTTCATCAAACTATAAATGTCTTTCGCCATGTCACAAATATTCATTTCTTCGACAAGAATGTTCATTTCAATTCATATAGTCACCAGATTTTAAAAGAATTTTTCTTTCAAAAGATTCATCTACTTCAATACATGTAAAGGAAAGATTTCCACACGCTCTTGTTTACTAACACACAACTATTCAATATTCATATCAAGAGTGAATTAAATACTCATCCACGTCAAAATCAAAACCGCCATATAGAAGATATGTAAAGTCTCTGTCGCTCACTCTGGGCGCTTATTATTCATAGCATCAAAACTCTCCTCTTCTCTCGCAAACCACATTAGAATAAGACCTTTTTTTCATCATGGAGTTCATAACTAGTTAAGACATAGAATAAACAAATTTTTTTTTCTGAAGACCACTTCCTTTAACACTCACTTCATGTTTTCCGACAGCATTTTGTTTTGTTACCCTATCCAGTCATAGGACAACAGAACACAGCAAATATTTTTCTTTTCTAAACCAAAACCTTCACAAGTGCGCTGAAGAAGTTTCAGTCGCTCCTAAACAGGAATACGGTTTTGGTTTGCTAACAAATAAATATTGAATGATAAATACCTGACTGCCACAAAAAGAAAACCAGCTGGGTCCCTCTTCGGCCTTCTGGAATGCTGCGGAGCAGGAATCACTGCAGAGACTGCCTAACCGGTTCAGCTCACCCGGCTTTAACGGTGCGCAGGTGAGTAGCAGTCAGGTAAACTTTTCAACCGGCTTCCGGAGGACTACCTTCCGGTTAGCACGGTTGCATGAAAATTTGTGACCGGACTGGAAACGGTCCGTCACA
>JADBJO010004576.1:107500-110000 GCA_016801955.1 Conus betulinus
GTCTGTTTTGGAGAGAGATGGACAGACACAGATGGTCAGGGAAACTGAGAAAAAGGAAACATAGACACGCCGCGAGACAGACAAGTTGACAGACAAACAAAAACAGGCAAATAACGGTGCTCTAGACAGAAAGTCAAGCTGAGAAATAAGTATCAGACAGACAGACAGAGAGAGATGAGAGAGAGAGAGAGAGAGAGAGAGAGAGAGAGAGAGAGACAGACAGACAGACAGAGACAGACAGAGGGAGACAGACAGACAGAGAGAGAGGGAGAGGGAGGGGGGGGAGAGAGAGGGGGAGAGGGAAGAAAGGGAGAGACAGACAGACAGACAGGCAGAGAAAGAGAGAGAGAGTGAGAGAAAGCGAGACAGACAGACAGACAGCAGACAGACAGACAGACAACAAACAGTAGCTGTGACAGAAGCATGTATGTGGAGACAAAATCAAGACAAAAGTCTATATTTACGTCTGAAATAGATAAACTCTAATGTGTGTGTATGTGCGCGCGCGCGCGCGTGTGTGTATGTGTGTGTGTGTGTGTGTGTGTGTGTGTGTGTGTGTGTGTGTGTGTGTTCAATCTCAGTCATCGGGAGGTTTATGATATAAAAAGACATATCGTAAGCAAATATAAGAGACTGAAATGATAAACCACAATTGTAATGTCCGAGAGTGAGAGGGGAGAGGAGAGAGAGAGAGAGGGGGGGGGGGGGGGGGGGGGGGCAAACAGACAGACAGCTAGGCAGGCAGACAGACAGAGCAGTATACATATTGTATCAAAAAGTATACATTTTGTATGTATGGTGAATCACATGAGAGAGAGAGAGGGAGGGGGAGAGCACACAGAGAGAGAGAGAGAGAGAGAGGGGGGGGGGGGGCGGACGACGACGATGACGACAAAGGATAGTGGGTTTGGAGGGGGCAGATGTGTGGAATTATGAAAGTGTTGCAGATTGATAATTGAGAAAACGTTCAGACAGACAGCTAGACAGACACACAGACAGCTAGAGAACTCAATTACTGTCGATGGAAATGTATTCGTCAACGACGTACACAAATATCTCGAATATCCGATCAGGGGGAATGAGCCGCCAAGTCTGTCTGTGTTGTCTGTTTCATTTCCGGTGCAATGAGTCGCCTACAGCTGTCAGTTACTGCCATCATTGTTCTCGCAACTTGTCAATCACCAAACTATGGCCTCTCAACTGTCCCAAAAGATGAAGATTTTTTTTTTTCTTTTTTCGCTGAAAGGTCGAGAGCATGAATGGCAAATACATCTGGTCTCAGACGTAAGAACTTGAATTTGTCCGTTCTGTGACACACAGGCAGGCATGTGCATGTGATTACTACGGACAAAGCAGCCTGTTGTTAACGACGAACTATTTTTTTTAGTGATCACAAGGTAGCAGTATTCAGAAAACGCGTGTTTTCCACATATGCTTATATCCTTCCATGTATCATTTTGTTGTTATTGTTTGTTTGTTCTCCAGGATTCACTAACTACATTTGACTTTCCCTTATTGTTTAATTGTGCAGTTTATGCATGCATGCATATACCTCTCTCTCTCTCTCTCTCTCTCTCTCTCTCTCTCTCTCTCTCTCTCTCTCTCTCTCTCTCTCTCCTCCAGAGAGAGAGAGAGAGAGAGAGAGAGAGAGAGAGAGTGTGTGTGTGTGTGTGTGTGTGTGTGTGTGTGTGTGTGTGTGAAGTAGCTGTGAGTTGCTTGAGGTAGAGAAACAGACTGGGGATGTAAAGTATTCTTCGGTCGTTGGAGATCCGTCATGCATCCACAACTTCCTGTTTATCTGAACAGCTCTTCGTCGCCTTTTGTTTATAAACTTAAAAGGAAATTTACTGTTCGGCCGGCCGGCCGAAAGAGAAAACAAATCACTTTTGTCTTCTCCAGGCAAGTTGGACGGCATTCAAGACAATGAAAAACGAAGAACAAACAATCACTTGTCTCCTCAACTTGGACGCAAAGTGGATGTGGGCGGGATGGTTCATTCTTCGTTTACATTTTCTTGAATGTTGTTTGTCTTGCATCAAGAGGACCGAAGAGGTCGAAACGCGTCGTTTTTTTTTTTTCCTTGTGATTTTATTGTCTCTATGATTTGGTGAAACAGAAAATCTTCCTGTAAGTTTATTTAAATTTCTGCCTGCAGTCATCTCCCTTTGAGAGAAACCTTTGGTTATAAGTGTCTCTTTGCGACAGTTCGCCGCTTGAAGAGTCGAAACTGTCAAAGTTGATAAAAGCGCGCGCGCATAATGTGTGTGTGTGCGCGGGTGCGCGCGCGCGCGCGCGCGCGCGCGCGTGTGTGTGTGTGTGTGTTACACGGTTGTACGGAGTATGTACAAGATATCATTCACCTATTGCAGAATTCTCCTCGCACAACTTGCGATGACGTTAAGTCCAGATGTTTGTCATCGCAACTGGGTGAAACTGTTCTTAGACTGTGTGGCCTGTCCACTGGGGAAACATTGCCTTCAGCTCTGTAAACTGTTCTTAG
>JADBJO010004576.1:115000-117500 GCA_016801955.1 Conus betulinus
AAGGTAAGCACAGTAGGACAAGGCAAGGCAGGACAAAGTAAGCACAGTAGGCCAGGCAAGGCAGGACAAAGTAAGCACAGTAGGAGAAGGCAAGGCAAGGCAGGACAAGGTAAGCACAGAAGGACAAGGAAAGGCAGGACAAGGTAAGCACAGTAGGAGAAGGCAAGGCAGGACAAAGTAAGCACAGTAGGGACAAGGCAAGGCAGGACAAAATCAAGTACAGTAGTAGGACAAGGCAAGGCAGGACAAGTAAGCACAGTAGAGGACAAGGCAAGGCAGTACAAAGTAAGCACAGTAGTAGGACAAGGCAAGGCAGGACAAAGTAAGCACAGTAGGACAAGGCAAGGCAGGACAAAGTGACCACAGTAGGACAAGGCAGGCAGGACAAGGCAAAGCAGGACAAAGTGACCACAGTAGGACAAGCAAGGCAGCACAAAGTAAGCGCAGTAGTAGGACAAGGCAAGGCAGGACAAAGTAAGCACAGTAGCAGGACAGGGCAAGGCAGGACAAAGTAAGCACAGTAGGACAAGGCAGGGCAGTACAAAGTAAGCACAGTAGCAGGACAAGGCAAGGCAGGACAAAGTAAGCACAGTAGGACAAGGCAAGGCAGGACAATGTAAGCACAGGAGGACAAGGCAAGGCAGGACAAAGTAAGCACAGGAGGACAAGGCAAGGCAGGACAAAGTAAGCACAGTAGGGCAAGGCAAGGCAGACAACAAGTAAGCACAGGAGGACAAGGCAAGGCAAGACAAAGTAAGCACAGGAGGGCAAGGCAAGGCAGGACAAAGTAAGCACAGTAGGACAAGGCAAGGCAAGACAAAGTAAGCACAGGAGGCAAGGCGAGGCAGGACAAAGTGAGCAAAGTAGGACAAGGCAAGATAGGACAAAGTTAGCACAGTAGGACAAGGCAAGATAGGACAAGGTGAGCACATTAGTAGGACAAGACAAGGCATGGAAAAGTGACCACAGTAGGACAAGGCAAAGCAGGACAAAGTCAACACAGTAGGACAAGGCAAGGCAGAACAAAGTAAACACAGGTAGGAACAAGCAAGGCAGGTCAAAGTGAACACAGTAGTAGGACAAGGCAAGGCAAGACAAAGTAAGCACAGGAGGACAAGGCAGGGCAGGACAAAGTAAGCACAGTAGGACAAGGCAAGGCAATACAAAGTAAGCACAGTAAGACAAGGCAAGGCAGGACAAAGTGAGCAAAGTAGGACAAGACAAGATAGGACAAAGTTAGCACAGTAGGACAAGGCAAGATAGGACAAAGTAAACACAGTAGTAGGACAAGGCAGGCAGGACAAAAAGTAAGCACAGTAGGACAAGGCAAGGCAGGACAAAGTAAGCACAGTAGGACAAGACAAGGCAGGAAAAAGTAAGCACAGTAGGACAAGGCAAAGCAGGACAAAGTCAGCACAGTAGGACATGACAAGGCAGGAAAAAGTAACACAGTAGGACAAGACAAGGCAGGAAAAAATAAGCACAGTAGGACATGACAAGGCAGGACAAAGTAAGCACAGTAGGACAAGGCAAAGCAGGACAAAGTAAGCACAGTAGGACAAGGCAAAGCAGGACAAAGTAAGCACAGGAGGACAAGGCAAGGCAGGACAAAGTAAGCACAGTAGGACAAGGCAAGGCAGGACAAAGTAAGCACAGGAGGACAAGGCAAGGCAGGACAAAGTAAGCACAGTAGTAGGACAAGGCAAGGCAAGACAAAGTAAGCACAGGAGGACAAGGCAAGGCAGGACAAAGTAAGCACAGTAGTAGGACAAGGCAAGGCAAGACAAAGTAAGCACAGGAGACAAGGCAAGGCAGGACAAAGTAAGCACAGTAGTAGGACAAGGCAAGGCAAGACAAAGTAAGCACAGGAGGACAAGCTGGCAAGGCAGGACAAAGTAAGCACAGAGGACAAGGCAAGATAGGACAATGTAAGCACAGTAGTAGTAGTAGTAGTAGTAGTAGTAGTAGTAGTAGTAGTAGTCATGACAAAGGCAACTACGTCCATGATGATGATGATGATGATGATGATGGTGGTGGTGGTGGTGGTGGTGGTGGAGGTAATGATGATGATGATGATGATGATGATGATGATGATGATGATGATGATGATGATGATTGACATCATTTATCTGACATCATGAAAGTATCCCACAAAAAAAAAAAAAAAAAAACAGGTGCTTGATACCAATTTCTGATATTATGAAACTGTCCCACAAACAAACAAACAAAACAAACAAATCAAAGTCAACATTTTACACTATTGTCTGGTGACTTCATGGGTTCTTTATGACGTCATTGTAACCGATGCGGCGGAAATAATGTTCGTATGCTGGTGCTGAAATATAAGGAAGATTAACTGTAGCACAAAGAAATATTATCAGGGAGATTAACTGTAGCACAAAGTAACATCATAAGGGAGATGAGCTAAGCACAAAGAAATGCCATCGATGAGATTAACTGCAGCTCAAAGAAATGTTATGAGGAAAATTAACCGCAGCAC
>JADBJO010004576.1:122500-125000 GCA_016801955.1 Conus betulinus
CGGCATCAGGATTTTCAGGGTTGACAACGGCACAGGAATTTTAAGGTTCAGACAACGGCACCAGGATTTTCAGATTCAGACAACGGCACCTGGATCTCCAGGTTCAGACAATGGCATCAGAGTTTTAGGTTCAGACAACGGCACCAGGGTTTTCAGGCTCCGACAACAGCACCAGGATTTCAGGTTCAGACAAATAGCGCCAGATTTTCAGGTTTAGATAACGGCACCGAGATTTTCAGGTTCAGACAACGGCACCAGGATTTTCAGGTTCAGACAGCGGCACCAGGGTTTTCAGATCCAGACAACAGCATCAAGATTTTCAGGTTCAGACAGCGGCACCAGGGTTTTCAGATCCAGACAACGGCATCAAGATTTTCAGGTTCAGACAGCGGCACCAGGGTTTTCAGATCCAGACAACGGCACCAGGTATAGTGAGTTTCAGTCTGCTATCTGTCGGGAAGGGTTCCCAGTTTCTGTCTACATACTATTCAAAAGGGTTGGTTCGGAGCACCCTACCCCTCCCCCCCCCCCACGCCTCCTCCCCCCCCCCCCCCCCCCCCCCCCCGCCCCCCACCAAGGCACAGACGAAGCCCACAGCAGTGGATTGGGAGCAGCTGGACCAAAACCAGACTGCACTGCAATTGTTGAAGCAGGTACCACGAACAACACAAAAAGAGGATAAAGACGAAAACGACAATGACAATGAGGACGAAGGTGATGATGATAACGACGACGATGAAGAAGACGATGCCAACAGTGACGACGAAAGAGAAAACCATAATGACAGGGACGAAGACAAAAAAGACAATGAAGACGGATAACGACGAACGTAAACGAGAAAACAATGACAACGACGACGACAAAGAAGACAACGACGACAACGACGAAGACAAAGATGATGATATAACATCGACGACAAAAAAGAAAAGATAATAATAACAACGACGAAGACAAAGAAGACGAAGAATAAAGGGAAAGGGAAGGAAACGAAAAAGAAATCGAAGAAAGACGCAGAAAGAAAGATGAAAGGAGAAAGAAAAGAGAAGAGACGGAAGAGGAGAAGAAGACGGTAGAAGAACTTGATGAGGAAGAACAGAAGAATGACAAATAATGCGGGACGGGGGGGGGGGGGGGGGGGGGGGGGGGGGGGGGGGGGCAGGGAGGGGGGGGGGGGGGTCAAGAAGGGAAAAAAATGAGGAGGATGTAGGAGGGAGGAGAAGGCCGAAGTAGTAGCTCGAGGAGAAAGCGGAAAAGGGGGGGGAAGGAGAAGGAAGATAAGACGGAGGCGGAGAAGGAGGCGGAAAGGAGGAAGTAGGAGGCGGGGAAGAAGGAGCAGAAGAAGGAGGCCGATAAGAAGGAGGCAGAAAGAAGGAGGCAGAAGAAGGGAGGCAGAAGAAGGAGGGGCAGAAGAAGGAGGCGGAAGGAGGGGCGGAAGAAGGAGGCAGAAGAAGGAGGAAGAAGGAGGCGGAAGAAAGGCGGAAGAAGGAGGCAGAAGAAGGAGGCGGAAGAGGAGGCGGAAGAAGGAGCGAAGGAGGCAGAAGAAGGGTTGGGAAGGATGCGGAAGAAGGAGGCGGAAGAAGAAGAAGGAGGAAGCGGAAGTAGGAGCAGAAGGCGGCAAAGAAGGATGGCAGAAGAAGGAGGCGGCAGAAGGAGGCAGAAGAAGGGATGCGAAAAAGGAGGCAGAAGGAGGCTGCAGAAGGAGGCAGAAGAAGATGCGGAAGAAGGAGGCAGAAGAAGAGTGCAGAAGAAGGAGGCAGAAGAAGGAGGCGGCAGAAGGAGGCAGAAGAAGGATGCGGAAGAAGAGTGCGGAAGAAGGAGGCAGAAGAAGAGTGCAGAAGAAGGAGGCAGAAGAAGGATGCGGAAGAAGGGTGCGGAAGAGGGTGCGGCAGAAGCATGCGGAAGAAGGAGGCAAGAAGGATGCGGAAGAAGGCGGCAGAAGAAGAGTGCGGAAGAAGGGAAGAAGAAGGAGGCGGAAGAAGGATGCAGAAGAAGGAGGCAGAAGGAGAAGCGGAAGAAGGGCAGAAGAAGGAGGCGGAAGAAGGAGGCAGAAAGAAGGAGGCGGACGAAGGAGGCGGAAGAAGAAGGAGGAAGAATAAGAAGCAGGCAAAAGTGCGGGTGCGGAAGGAGGCAGAAGAAGGAGGCGAAAGAAAGAGGCAGAAGCAAGGGTGCGAGCGGAGGCAGAAGAAGGAGGCAGAAGAAGGAGGCGGAAGAAGGAGGCGGGGAAGAAGAGGGAGGCGGAAGAAGGAGTGCGGAAGAAAGGATGCAGAAGAAGGTGCGGAAGGAGGCCGAAGAAGGAGGCGGAAGAGCAACAAAAAGGAATGAGAAACAAGAGTAAATGCAGGAGAAGGAGAAAGGGAAAGAGAAGCAAGAGTAAATGCAGGAGAAGGAGAAAGGGAAAGAGAAGCAAGAGTAAATGCAGGAGAAGCGAGAAAGGGAAAGAGAAGCAAGAGTAAATGCAGAGAAGGAGAAAGGGAAGGCGAATGCAAGTAAATGCAGGAGA
>JADBJO010004576.1:130000-142500 GCA_016801955.1 Conus betulinus
AAACCGTCTGGACGGCATGGAGTATTCGACCCGTTAATAAAGACGCCGCAAACAAGTCGACATTGAGAGATTATCTCTGTCTACAGCCTCTTTGATCTGCAAGTTCCACGAAACTATCTCTGTCTACAGTCTCTTTGTTCAACAAGACTATCTCTGTCTACAGCCTCTTTGTTCTACAAGACTATCTCTGTCTACCGCCTCTGTGTTCTACAAGACTATCTCTGTCTACAGCCTCTTTGTTCTACAAGACTATCTCTGTCTGCAGCCTCTTTGTTCTACAAGACTATCTCTGTCTACAGCCTCCTTGTTCTACAACTTCCATGAGTAGTGTGCCAACAGAATGAAGACATTATTATGCTCGCTGCATAATAGTCAGCTCTCACTATGTCAGTCTGCAGCCTCTTTGTACTGCAAGTGTCATAAGCACTGTACCAGCAGAATGTAGACATTATCATGCAAAAAAAAAAAAAAAAAAAAAAAAAAAAAAAAAAAAAAAGACGGCACCTACTGTTTCTGTCTACATCCTCATTGTCCGTAAAGTCCCCTAAGTACGGAACGAACAGAAACGTAAAATTTCACCACAACTAGCGTACCGACATACTGCTACTACTGTGGCCGCCAAGCCTCCTCCGCCTGGCCACTACTACTGCTGCTAACTGCCCACAAGGTAATAGAGAGGTAGGAGAGAAAGACTTCAGCAAGTCGCTGGTGTTAAATCGGTTCGGTTCAAAGCCGCCACTTCCGCGCTCTGCGCTGAGAGAGACGTAACGGGCGACATACCACGGCAAACCAACCGCGCGGCGAGAAGCGGCGATCGCCGACAGGAGCGAACTGGCCGACCGATATGACGGCAGCTGACTGGAACAGCTGAGCGCTGACTCCAACCGCAGTTAGCCCGCACGTGCTGGGCCGCCTGTCCCTGTGGCGGTGTGACATGCGAGAGGGGGGAGGATCAAACCTCGGGAGAAGCCAATGAAAAAAGAGACCCCGACGGCTCATGGCGTGTCTATCATTCTAAACGAAGAACCAGTTCCACTTCGCCACGAACCAATACGCCCACGCTTTACCGACCAATTCCACCCCCCCCCCCACCCCCACCCCTTTTTGCTCTGTGTGTGTGTGTGTGTGTGTGTGTTTCGTAAAAGGCCTGTGGGCCATGGGTGGTGAAAAAGGGCGGGGAAAACAAACAGAAGGTGGAGCTGTGAACGTTCACAGACAGTGTGTGACTGGTTGGACGAACCTTCCTGAAGGTGAACACTGCTCACAGAATGTGGGAGGAGGAGGGGGGGGGGGGGAGGAGGGGTTCCCCCCCCCCCCCCCCCCCCCCCCCCCCCGTCCCCCCCCCCCGTCATGAAGTTTGTGACGTAGATATATTAAGAGCCGGGGCGGCATGGCCACAGCATCAGTTGACTTCACCCTGGCAGGGAACTAACCCTATTTCCCCGTTGGTCCACTCACTGTGTCTGGATGTAAGTCGGGAGACTCTGTGGTGATCACACATATAACACATCATCACATCTGCACGGGTGACGTCGTCTGGAGTTCCATTGTCTACAGGTGCAGGTCAGAGATGGAAGTTGACTGAACGCTTGTCCGTTGATGAGAAAACAACAAGGGATAAATTACGCTGTTCGATTTTTTTTTTTTTCAAACCAGAATTGGCTGTGTTTTAGATTTCTTCAGACAATCGAGGAAGTTCTGGAAGCTGATTGGAATCGTTTACATCACGTGACTACGGACGTGAGAGAGACTGGTCAACGCAGACGCTAACCCTTCTGAGGCTGGTAACGCTCTAGAGTGCAGCCCGCCGACACGACCCATCCTCACTATCAAGGGATGATTCACAAAGACCTGTTCCCCAGAAGGCCGTTCCAGGTGCTGACCAAGACCCCCGTCGCCCTCAAGATGTTGCCACGACAGTCAGCGGCCGCCAGGTCTTCGTGGTGTGCTCCTGGTCCTCAGCCTGCTCATGCCCCGCCCACGTGGAGGCCTTTGGGACCTGCCGCAGCTCCTTCCGCTGCCTCAACGGCGGCGAGGAGCGCTACGGACAGAGCATCTTCGGCCCCTGCCGCTGCCGATGTCGGCCCGGCTACACCGGACCCCGCTGCTGTCAGTACCGGGAGGTGACCCGGAAGAGGTCAGCTCCCTCAACCTCCTCAACGACTTCCTGCAGGCCAGGCTGCGAGCAGAGGGGGCGGAGAGGGAGCAGCAGCAGCATCAGCAGCAACAGCAGCAGCAGCAGTTTCTGCAACAGGAAGAAGAGTTCCTCAGCGCAGACCACCACAACGTGCTGGAGAGACGAGGAGGAGCGGCATGGCCATCCGGGCTCTCTTCATCCGCAGATAGCGTGGGCAGGTGAGATAGGACTGGCTGGCATCACAGCGCCATCTGTAGACTTCTTGTCAGAGAGAGAGAGAGAGAGAGAGAGAGAGACAGAGAGAGGGAGAGGAGACACAGAGAGAGAGAGGGATGGGGGAGAGAGAGAGAGACAGGAAGAGAAGGAAGAGAGGGGGGGGGGGAGAGAGAGAGGAGACAGACGGGAGAAGAGAAAGGGAGAGGGAGAGAGAGGGTGGGAAGAGGGAGGAAGAGAGAGACGACAGAGGGAGAGGGGGAAGAGAGAGGAGAGAGAGAGAGAGAGAGAGACAGGAACAGAGAGAGAGAGAGAGAGAGAGAGAGGCGCGTACATGTCTTCCTTTGCGTCTAGTTCCTGTAGTTTTCTGACCAAATCCCAGACCCATTGGACACGCGTTTCCTTCTTCACTTCCTGTGTTTTGAGGCCCCTCTTTTCTGCCCGTCTCATTATCTTTCCTGTTGTTGTGTGTCCTCCCTACCCTCCCTTCCCTCCCTTCCGTACCTCTTCCCAAACCTTCCACCCCGTCCCCCTGTCTTTCCCTCTTTCCCTCTTTCTCCTTTTCCCCCCTGCCTTCCAATCACACCAGTGTTGTATTAGATTGAATTCCTCTCTCTCTCTCTCTCTCTCTCTGTGTGTGTGTGTGTGTGTGTCTGTTGTGTGTGTGTGTGGTCTGTGTCCCTCTTTCGTGTCGCCGTCACTGTGTGTACGGCCTCTTTTGTCCCCTGTCTCAATCTCATCTCTACTGTCTCTCTCCTCTCCCTCTCTCTCTCTCTTGTTTTTTCCGTGTTTCTGCCTCCTCTTTCGATTCGAGTGAAGATGACTCCATTTTTTCATTTTGAATGAGTTGCTACGTATTACTTTCTCTCTTGTTCGTTTTCCTTTTCTCTGTCGAGTACGACTCTATGTCCCGACTCTCTCTCTCTCTCCTCTCTCTCTCTCTCCTCTCGTCTCTCTCTCTCTCGCTCTCTCTGGCCAAGATAGACGCTACAGGAAAGTGATTCTGAGGATATGCAGTGCCCATATTTGTAAGAAAGTGAAGATGAGCTACATTTTTCCATTTGATGCGAAGCTTACGTATTACGTATAGATAAATACATATTAAAGCATTTAAAGCTTAACTGGTCAAACGAGGTAAAGTGCCGACATTCATTGTGTAGTGAGGAATTTCAGACCGTCATTCGTGATGTAGCTGTCTGATTGCATTCATGCACTGAGGCACCAGGTAAGAACACATTGCTACAAATTTAAGTTGATTCCTATCGTCCATCTGTTTGGATAGCTACTACATTGTCTTTACGTGTACAGGCTGCAGGCCTAACATTACAACATTGTCATTCTCTCTCTCTCTCTCTCTCTCTCTCTCTCTCTCTCTCTCTCACCTCTCTCTCTCTCTCTCTCTCTCTTGTTCGTTCGCCCCTCTTTCGATTAGAATTTTTCAATCTCTCTCTCCTGTTCTCCCCCCTTCTCTCTCTCTCTCTCTCTCTCTCTTCTCTCTCTCTCTCTCTCTCTCCACTCTCTCTCTCTCTCTCTCTTGTTTCGTTTCGCCCCCTCTTTCGATTGATTTTTCAAACTATGTCCACGTCGCTCTCTCTCCTTCTCCTCTCTCTCTCTCCATCCTCTCGTGCTCTCTCTCTCTCTCTCTCTCTCTCTCTCTCTCTCTCTCTGTCTTTTGTTTTGTTCGCCCCTCATTCGATTAGCGTTTCCAACCAATGTTCACACTTCTCTCTCTCTCTCGCTCTCGGTGTCTGTTTCTGTCTGTCTGTCTTTCCTGTCTCTCTGTCTCTGTCTCTCTCTGTCTCTCTCTCTCTCTCCTCTCTCTCTCTCTCTCCTCTCTCTCTCACCTCTCTCTCTCGATCTCTCTCCTCTCTCTCTCTCTCTCTCTCCCTCCCCCCCCCCTATTGGCGAAATGTGATGAAATAGATTAGAATGTGATGAAAGTGATAAAACCTCGGCATCAATCTCTCTCTCTCTCTCTCTCTCTCTCTGGCTCGCTGGCTCGCTCGCTCCCTCCCTCCTTTCCTCTTTCTTCTCTCTTCCTCTCACTCTCTCTCCCTTCCTCTCTGTCCTCTCTGTCTCGTCTCTCTGTCTCTCTCTCTAGTCTCTCTCTCTCTCTCTCTCTCTCTCCTTCTCGCTCGCATCGCCTCGCTCTCCTGTCTTCTCCCCTCTCGCCTCTCTCTCTCTCCTCTCTCACTCTCCTCGCGGTCCTCTGTCGTCCCTGTCTCCCCTCTCTCCATCTCTCTCTCTCCTCTCTCTCTCATTCATCCTCTCCCCCTCTCCATCCTGCTCTCTCTCCTCTCCCTCTCTCTCCCCTCTCTTTCTGTCTCCCTCTCATCTCTCCCCCCCCCCCCCCCCCCCCCCCCCCCCCTCCCCCCCCCCCCTCTCTCTCTCAACACTCGGCAGCGAAACTCCTCTGCCTGCAGTGCTGTGGTGGAGAGAATAGTGGCCAGAAATGACAGCCGTGGACAGGAGTGGCGGCGGCAGGAATCCTTGACGAGACACTCCAATTTACCCCCAACCCCCGCGGTCGGGAGGAAAAGAGGAGAACGGAGTCCGCCTTGGAGTGGGGAGCGCTTGACGCCTCTTTTCTCGGGTCCCGTCCCCTCCCCTCCGCGGAGCAGTCCCCTCGCCCCACGCCTGATTCGATTGGGGGGGGTGTCCCCCCCCCCCCCCCACCACCTCCCCACCTCCAAAGATTTAAATTCAAATTCTGCTTTCTTAATATCACAAACCAATCCCTTCCTCTTCTGTCACGACTCCTCCGACGTCCCCTCTCGCCCACCCCGATCCCTCCTCGCCCCGCCCCCCTCTCCGGCCCGATCCCTCCCCCCCCCCCCCCCCCCCCCCTTTTTTTTGTTCTTTTCTTTCTTCTTTTGTTTTCTTTTTTTTTTTGTTTGCCCTCCTCCCCGACGCCCACCACATCACCTTCTCTCTCTCTCGTCCCTCTCCCTGCTCCTTCCCTCCCCGACCCCCCCCCCTCCACCCCCCCCCCCCCCTCGCCCTCTCCCTCTCTCTCTCTCTCTCTCCCCTCCTCGCTCTCTGATCTTTTATCTCCTCCGCACCCCCCCCCCCCCCGCAGGTTGCTGCCACCACACCCTCCCCTCTCCCCTCCTCACCTCACACACTCTCACTCCCTCTCTCTCTCCTTCCGCATTCTCATAATTTCCTAAACCTCCTCTCGCCTACGTTCTGCCGCGTTCAATTCTCTCGTTCTCCTCTCTAACGGGGGTCTCGCCCTTCGCCTCACTCTCTCCGGCCACTCTCTCCACAAGTCCTGATTTTATCTTTTGCTATCCCTCAGCCCCTCCAGCCCCCCCCCTCTCCCCTATGCATCGGTTTCTGCCACCCCCGCCCCACCCCCCATTCCCCCCTCCAACTATTGGCCCCACACACACACAACACACACGTCACGCTCAAGATCTCGTCTCTCTTCCGCATCTCCATATGTCATAACCGCTTTTGGGCGACGAGCCTAACGTTCATGGGCCGCTTTCAAATTGCGAAACGTTTGTTGTCGTATCGCTAACGGGACTCCACGTTTCGCGAAAGACTCTGGCGGGTCCTGTGCGCATCGTACACAAGTAGATGATTTATCTGTTTGGTCTTCCCCCCCCCCCCTCCCCCCCACTCTCGATTTTTTTCCTTCTGTTTCTTTTCCTTTTTCTTTGGTGGAAGAAGGGGGGCCGGAGAAGTGAAAGGAGGATCCTGATAGATATATCTAAGAATCCCTGCCCCTTCCCCCCCCTCTCTCTCTCTCAGAGTTGTATTAAGAGACAATATCTCGTCGTTTCTGGCGCTAAACAATAGCTTTTCCCGTTGGCGATGATATGTGGAAATGTCAATACAATAAATAGCACGAGCAATGGCCACGTCACGTGCCATGCAGTCCTGAAAAGAACACGCCGGAAAGACGACTTTGCTTGTTTCTTTGTTTGCTCGTTTGCTTGATTGCTTGTTTGCTTGTTTGTTGATTCATTTGTTTTCATTTCTATTGCTGTCCTTACCCTATTTCTAAAATATTTTGATGGTTTATCTCTTTATATGATTCATTCATGGCAACTTTTCTTTTCGGCAGTAAAGGGAAGGATTGATATTTCTGAATACTGGTTTCAGTGTAAGTACAGTACATGCAGGCGAAGAATGCCTTCAGGGCTATCTTTATGTATCTATTTGTCTATTAGTGTTCTTGTAGAACCCCCCCCCCCACCCCCACCCCATCTTCCTTAATCTTTGCCTCTATCTGGGTACACACACACACACACGCACGCACGCACGCACGCACGCACACACACACACACACACACACACACACACACGCACACACACTCACACAACACACACACTCACACGCGCACACACGCACAGAGAGAGAGAGAGAGAGGAGAGAGAGAGAGAGAGAGAGAGAGAGAGAGAGAGAGAGAAGCATCTCGTATCAACTGAATCGGTCTTTCGTTAAGTGTGTGTGTGTGTGTGTGTGTGTGTGTGTGTGTGTGTGTGTGTGTGTGTGTCCCTTCCTCCCCCTTCTTCCCCCTCCTCTCGGCGATCCCCGCAAATCTGTGTAAGTGCAAATGGGAAGAGTGGCTTACTTGAATGAAGCCGGCCTGTGACCGCTATATTGATCTTGTGCACACACAAGCTGCTCTCTCTCTCTCTCTCTCTCTCTCTCTCTCTCTCTCTGCGCCACCACCGCCATGCTGTTATCTGCAGCTAACGCCTGAGATACCTGTAACCCCGTTCCTCTTTGTTGTGCACCCTCTCCCTCTCTCCCCTCCGCTTCCATGTTTCCATTTTCACATCTCCCCCCCCACCCCCCCCACCACCCCCCCCCCCCCCCCACCCCCCCCCCCCCCCCCCCCGACCTTCCCCTATTCCCACTCTCGCTTTCCCACCCCCACTCCACCTATTCCTCCGCCCCTTGTCGTCTGTTTGTTGAACTGGTTGAAATGAGTTCTGACAGTCACGGAGGGTTTGTGGTGTCCAGGTGATTTCTAACTACTCATTAATTAATTAATGGACCAAGCCGATGTGAATGTGTGTGTATGTATGCATGTATGTGTGTAGGTATGATTGTATGCATGTGTGCATATGTATTAGGTATTCGCTTCAGGTTTTGCGCAAGCCGCAGAAAAAAATGTAAACGGGCGCTGCTTTTGCTCCATAAAAATGATTAACCCCCCACCCCCACCCCCACCCCCCGCCCCTATTTTCTAAATTATATTTTACCAAGCAGACTAACGTGCATTACTGTTAGACAAGTTTTTTTTTTTTTTTTTTAAATGACGATATAAGTCATATTGAAGACGCTAATCATGTGATGATGATAATGGGTATGACATTGATTATGATGGCCACTTTCATATATAAGCGTGAAGACGTGGGTTGAACATTAAAGCAAGGTAAATAACTGCTTTTGGTGGTCGTTACCGTTTGACGACGACTGAAAGATGATGATGATGATGGTAATGTTGAAGTACAGGGCTGGCAATGGGTTGAAAGGGAACAGCTGTGTGCTTTCCGACAAGCACGGGGAAGAAAAAGAGAGAGAGAGAGAGAGAGAGAGAGAGGAGAGAGAGAGAAAGAGAGAGAGATGTGTGTGTGTGTGTGTGTGGTGTGTGTGCGCGTGTGTGTGTGTGTGTGTGTGTACACCACTCATACAATGAATTCACCGTCTGCTCAGTCCTAACAAAACTGTCCGGGTTTTCAAAGTGCACTCCCCAGTGTACTGTAAAGGTGGTTAGCTAGATAGCACCAACACACATCGTGAAAAGGTCAACAAATGTGACCGCAAACTGAATCGATTACATTTCAGTACTGATCCGTGGAGGAAATTCGGATCAAACCATAGTTCTCCGTTCCGTTCGACGATTCGGACAGTTTTACGTCCTCACAGTGTTAGCGTTTAGAGAGACCAGTTTGTCGCCACGTCCCTTGAAGCTTACGCTGCGAGAACGTCAGATTCAACCATTCCGTGTCGTTGAACGCAACTATGGTCAGATCCGAATAATCTCCACAGGTCGACGATCTGAACGGGTGAGGTTTGACGTCGTCACAGCGAAACCTTTTAGGGACAAGTTTTTCTTTCGCGGTAGTCCTGGTTTTTGAATTGTATTTGTTGTATTATTATTATTGAATTTGTGTTAACAATAAAAAAAAAAAATTGACAGCAGGGGTGTCGTGTGTTATCGATTAGATGTTACATTTTCCATTGAGCACGAAGACTCTGCGCTTACTGTTTTATAATTATCAAGAAAGAGAGTATCCAATTATTAATCGAAGTAAAACAGATGTCTACGCTCTCTGAATTGCCTTTCTTGTTTACCTGCTTGTTATAGTAGTTTCCCTTTCCAACGTGATTAACGACTACTTTTCTCCTGTATTTGTTGTTTCAGACGGGCCTACGCTACCCCTTTCTATAATTATCCTGACATTCCACCTGCCCGGGACAGACGCGACGTCATTCCACGAGTTCTTCGTTGCGTCCTCATTTTTGTTAACGCCCACCATCATCGATGGAGGAATCTATCCACTATCGAATTACGTCACTTCGTTTTGAGAGTCAAGCAATGTTTGAATGGTTGTGCTTACATCAACGTCAATATTGTAGAATCCATGTACGACATGACACTGATGAGAAGAAGAAACGAGAGAGCAAAGGTTGATGTTCCATGAATTGATGTTGCTAGTTATCCGATGACGTGTTCATGACATTTAACGTCGATTAAATCTGTCTCAATATTAATACACCACAGTAGTGTATGTTTAGATATCAAATTTATTGGTATTCTGGAGATGTCAAAATTACACGAAATACCATATAGACAATGAGCGATTATTATAATAGACATCACACGGATTATCAGAAAAGTTCACCTTACATTAAACGACACGATTGTTGTCCAATTTTTATTGAGCAACCCGAAGACTAACGGTCACTTTCTGTGTTTTTGTAGTTACACAATTTTCAGTAATTTGGGGGGAAGGGGAGCGAGATCACCTAACTGTCTGTAAAGATTTTAATGATTCTACTTGAAATTTAACAAACAAACAAAAATATGTCTCCGATTAAACTACGACGGAAGCTTTCAACTGTTATTTTGTTGTGTAACTAAAGACCAAGGTTAGTAACTTTTTTTTGGCTCATACGCTTAGACAAGGGGCTTAACTCTAAGCCCGCGCTGCTTACGAAGCAACATATGAGCAGGGGTACAGATCAATAAAAGACACACTGATCGTCACAGTGCGCACACCTTACTGATCAATAAAAAGACACACACTGCCTCGTCATACTGCGATCTGTTCACATCTGTTCTTTAGAGCATGATTGAAATGGATGTTAATCACGTCATCCAAGGGTGTCATTATTTGGAAGCCTAAATGGTTCTACTCGTTTAATGTCAATGGTCTTGGCCTCGTTGGAGACTGCTTGTGTCTGAGTGCGAAGACCCCGGAAAGGGCTGACTGGTGGAGATTAGAAATCGGAACTGCCATTGTACCTATGCTTGCTGAAATGCTTACTTTTGTTTATATGTCGATTGATATTTATTGAACTTAACTGTGTAACATGCGTGCGTGCGTGCCTGTCGGCTCGCGCTAGTCTGTCTGTCTCTCTCTCTCTCTCTCTCTCTCTCTCTCTCTCTCTCTCTCTATCTCTCTCTCTCTCTGTCTCTGTTGTGTGTGCGTGTTGTGTGTGTGTGGTGTTGTGTGTGTGTGTGTGTGTGTGTGGTGTGTGTATGCGCGCGCGCGTGCTGTATGCGCGTGCGGGCATGGGGGCGCGTCTGCGTGTTTCCCATCTCGGCCCCCAGCACCGGCAATCCACAGGGAGCAGTCAATGTCAAGTCGTCAAGAGGCAACCCACCAGAGGAGACACTGCACTGCTGCCGAGTCACTTCGGTGGTGTTCAGTGGTGCCTGTTCTGATCCAACATACGCAGGACACCACCTGCTAAGCCCCCCTTACAGACGACAATAATTGCGTACTCGCGGAGCTTTGCATTCGCGAAACAGCATTTTTACTAAACAGCCAATGCATAATACACAGGCTAGAACATTGTTGCTAGTCGCACGAGAGAGAGAGAGAGAGAGAGAGAGAGAGAGAGAGAGAGAGAGATGATTATGATGATGTTGATGATGATTTAACGACGATCGTTGATTGGCATGTCTTTATTGATGAGGGTTGTGTTGGGGAGTTTTTGTTTTTTAAACACTTTGTTTTAAACACAATCACCTTTCCGCCACTCGTTTCTTCCGCCCCCCACCACCACCTCTCTCTCCTCTCTCTCTC
Source organism: Conus betulinus (assembly GCA_016801955.1). Taxonomy (NCBI): domain Eukaryota; kingdom Metazoa; phylum Mollusca; class Gastropoda; order Neogastropoda; family Conidae; genus Conus; species Conus betulinus. The sequence goes on from JADBJO010004576.1 coordinate 140,631, forward strand.
TCTCTCTCTCTCAAACGACATGCTCGAATACGAGAACTTGAAAAGTGACCTCGCTGAACTTTTCAGTCGTGGACTGCTGCTGACGAATTAGAGCTAAGGAGATCTGTATGATTGTTAATCTCTCTCTCTCTCTCTCTCTCTCTCTCTCTCTCTCTCTCTCTCTCTCTCTCTCTCTCTTTCCCACCATGACGTCAATCGGCGGAAATCCGATTGTAGCGAGTCACAAGCCGCCGGAAATGACACTATAGACCGCCTATGACTACATTCCTGTCTCTATAACGCTGGCTATGTTGTACGCTCGGAGAGCATGGACGTGTTGTCAGTGGGAGTCACAGTCACGACAATCGATTGGTGGAGGATAATCTCGGGGCGTTTTGTAGTTTAACGAGATTAACTTTCGTCAGTAATGAATGATTTTCTTTTTTTTATTCTTTTTTTCTCTTATTTTAATTACTATTATCTTGTTGTTGTTCAAAAGTTAATGTTGACTTGGTTGTTGTTTGCTATCCTGGTGATGAAGTAGTTGTGATGATTTGTCCGCATGTTCGCGCTTTCTGTGTGTGTGTGTATGTTGGCGTCACATACGCAACCTTCAGCCCATATTAATCTGTGTAAAATGTGATGACTCTGATGCATCCTCGCTGTTCTTGTGACTTGGTTGTTCAGTTACGACGTCACCTGCTTATCCGGAGGAGTGGACGCATGATGGGAAAGTTATTTGTGGATTGCTTTGTGGTTTTTTATGTTCGCGCTGATGCTTGTGTTTGGATAATGTTGGGTGTTGAACATCACGCATTATTGTGTTCGGGTTTCGCGTTCTGTGTGGGTCTTATATGTTTATCTAATCTTCGCATTCCTCGCCTGTTCTTGTGTTACCGATGAGGATACGGAGGAGGATGACGATGACGATGAAAATTATTAGTGGCTGGAGAAGAAGAAGTATTTTCAGTTACGACGCGCTTCACCTGGCTAATGTTCAGCCCAGATGAGGGTAGTTTGGAAAGCATGCGTGGGTGTTGGGAAAGTTATATGTGGGGGTGGAGGTGGGTAAGGGGGGGGGGGGTAGTGGGGGGGGGCTGGAGAAATGGTTGTGTATGATGAATATATTATCAGTGTCATGCTTTTTCCTTTGTCGTTTTTGCTGATAACAGGAAAGTGGCATTGACTTCATGTTTTCTTTGTTCGTTGTTTCGTTGGTGGGATTTTGCTTGTTTATATGTTTTCTAAAACTTATGCGTTGATGTATTCAAAATGTCTTCATTATATATTTTTTTGTTCGGAGTTACACAGGGGTGGGAAGAGGGGAGGGGGGGGGGGGGGGGTGGTGAGCCAGCCAATGCACGCGCTTGCGTGTGTGTGTATGTGTGTGTGTGTGTGTGTGTGTGTGTGTGTGTGTGTGTGAGGAGAGAGAGAGAGAGAGAGAGAGAGAGAGAGAGAGAGAGAGAGAGAGAGAGAGAGAGATTTTCCAGTTAAAAAAAAAAAAAAAAGTCATGCGGATGTCGTTTTGTTTCGCTTTGTCGCGGTTTGTGCTAGAAGAAAGGAGGAAAAAATGAGTGTGCGGACGTTGAATTGTGATATCTTTTTTTTTTTTTTTTTTTCTCAAAACGTCTTTCCACAATAGAAGTTGACCCAATACTGACAGTGGGCGATGATCATCTTGTGTGTCATCTCCATACCGCTGCTGCTGCCAGCCTCTCTTTGAACTCCGGCTGCACTCTCTGTTTCCCCATTTCTCTCCCCCCCCCCCCCCCCCCCACCCCCCCCCCTCCCTATTCCCTCCTTCCCTCCTCCCTCCTCCCTCTTCCCCCGTCTCCCTGTGTTGGTGGCATTTGGCTGTATGTGTGTGGGTCTTCTCTCTGAACCTCTAGCG
>JADBJO010004576.1:152500-170000 GCA_016801955.1 Conus betulinus
ACGCACGCACGCACACACACACACACACACACACACACACACACACACACACACACACACACACACACACACACACACTCACGACAGAAGAAGGGAAAGGTCAAACGTACTCTTCTCTGCAGAGTATCATCGGAATCTCCAGGTATGTTGAGGTCACTCATGCTTGTCCACCCACGTGTTTCTCTCTCTCTCTCTCTCTCTCTCTCTCTCTCTCTCTCTCTCTCTCTCTCTCTCTCTCTTCCTATTGGCCGGGTGGGTGGGAAGGGTGGCGGAGTAGGGGAGGGAAGGAAGGTGGTAGGGGTAGAGGATACAGTTAGAAGGGTGGCTTTAGGATTTGATGGCTACAACATGGCTTGGGGTGTTGGAGTGGGGCAAAACGAGGGAAAAGAGTGGGGGGAGGGAGGGGGTGTAAGTAGTAGTAGCTTTGTGAACTGTTTGGTTTCTGGGAAATGGAGGGTGGGGGTGGGGGTGGGGCTTGTTTCGGGAGGGAAGAACATCGGGGAAATTTGTTGTTTTTTACGTCTTTCATTGTTGTTAACTGCTCTTGTGTGTGTGTGTGTGTGTGTGTGTGTGTGTGTGTGTGTGTGTGTGTGTGTGTGTGTGTGTGTGTGTGCGCGCGCGCGTTGTTGTTGTTGTTGTTGTTATTGCTACAGTTCTTGTTGTTTCTCCTTCTTCCCCACTTCTTCATTGTCATCAGCCCTTATACAGCTTCCGTGATTGGCTAGATACGTAATGATCGATGTTCCCCTTGGTCTATCTTCTTTCAGGTCTTTGCTCCTCTGGGACTGTGGTATGTAGTGTCCCAAGTCTATGTTGCGTCAGGTCTATTGTCTCTTAGTTTTTCTCTCCAAGTACACGTTTCTCCAGATTTAAATTCCTCCATGTCTACTGTCTCTGAGGTCTATCCTTCCCTACGTCTACATTCCTCGAGATCTGTATTTCTCCTGGTTGATCTTTTTCCTGGTCTATATTCCCCCAGGTCTATGTTCCCCTAGGGCTATGTTCCTCCAGGTTTATCTCTCCCCTGGTCTATATTCCCCCAGGTCTATATTCCCCCAGGTCTATGTTCCCCCGGTCTATATCCCTCCAGGTCTATGTACCCCCAGGTCTATGTTCCCCAAGGTCTATATTCCCCAAGGTCTATATTCCTCCAGGTCTATGTACCCCAAGGTCTATGTTCCCCCAGGTCTATATTCCTCCAGGTCTATGTACCCCCAAGGCCTATGTTCCCCAGGTATATATTGCCCTAGGTCTATATTCCTCCAGGTCTATGTACCCCCAGGTCTATGTTCCCCCAGGTCTATATTCCTCCAGGTCTATGTGCACCCAGGTCTATATTCCTCCAGGTCTATGTTCCCCCAGGTCTGTATTTCCCCAGGTCTATGTTCCCCCAGGTCTATATTTCCTCCAGGTCTATATTCCTCCAGGTCTATGTGCACCCAGGTCTATATTCCTCCAGGTCTATGTTCCCCCAGGTCTATATTCCCCCAGATCTATGTTCCCCAGGTCTATATTCTTCCAGGTCTATGTTCCCCCAGGTCTGTATTCCTCCAGTTTTATATTCCCCTAGGTCTATATTGCTCTCAGGTCTATGTTCCCCAGGTCTATATTCCTCCATGATCCAGGTCTATGTTCCCCCAGGTCTGTATTCCCCAGGTCTATGTTCCTCCAGGTCTATGTTCCCCCAGGTATATATTCCTCCAGGTCTATGGTCTATGTTCCACAGGGCTATGTTCCTCCGGGTTTATGTTCTTCCAGGTCTATTTTCCTCCAGGCTATTGTCTATGTTCCACAGGGCTATGTTCCCCCAGGTTTATGTTCTTCCAGGTCTATGTTCTTTCAGGTCTATGTTTCTCGAGGTCCATGTCCCTCCAAGTCTATATTCTTCCAGCTCTATGTTCTTCCAGAGGACAACACTGGCCAAGAGGACAACACTGACCCACCCCAAACTTTCGTCACACCCAGGTCTGTCTTCCCGCAGGACTGTAGTCTGCTAGGTCTATCTTACCCAGGTCTATAGTATCCCAGGTCTTTCTTCCCACAGGTCTATGGTCTGCTAGGTCTATCATCCCCAGATTTATAGTATCCCAGGTCTATCTTCCCGCAGATCTATCGTCTCCCACGTTTATCTGCTCCAGGTCTAAAATCTCCAAGGTGTATTTTCCCTCAAGTCTATGGCCTCCCAGATAGATCTTCACCAGTCTATTGTCTTCCTGGTCTATCTCCCGCAGGTCTGTCTTCCCACAGCTCTATAGTTTCCCAAGGTCTATCTTCCCCACGCCTATGGTCTCCCAGGTCCATTTTCCTCCAGATCTATAGTCTTCCAGGTCTATCTCCCCCAGCTGTATCTTCTCACACAACTATATAGTCTCTCAGATATATCTTCCCCCGGGTATAGTCCAGGTCTTCCCCCAGGTCTATCTTCCCCCAGGTGTACAGTCTTCCCAGGTCTATCTTCCCCCAGGTGTGCAGTCTTCCAGGTCTATCTTCCCCCAGGTCTATAGTCTTCCAGGTCTATCTTCCCCCAGGTGTACAGTCTTCCAGGTCTATCTTCCCCCAGGTCTATAGTCTTCCAGGTCTATCTTCCCCCAGGTGTACAGTCTTCCAGGTCTATCTTCCCCCCCAGGTATAGTCTTCCAGGTCTATCTTCCCCCAGGTGTACAGTCTTCCAGGTCTATCTTCCCCCCAGGTGTACAGTCTCCCAGGTCTATCTTCCCCCAGGTGTACAGTCTTCCAGGTCTATGTTTCCCCCAGGTGTACAGTCTTCCAGGTCTATCTTCCCCCAGGTCGATCTTCTCTCAGGTCGATCTTCCCATGTCTATAGTCTACCAGGTCTATCTTCTCCAGGTTAATAGTCTTCCGGGTCTATCTCCCCAAGGTCTATCTTTCCCAGGTCTAAAATCTTCTGCGTCTAGCCCCCCAGATCTATCTTCCCAAGATCTATCTTCCCAGATGTATCTTCCCCAGGTCTATCTCTCCCAGGTTCCCATAGTCTTCCAGATCTATCTCCCCCATATCTATCTTCCCCGGGTCTATCTCCCCTAGATCTATCTCTCCCAGGTTAATAGTCTTCCAGGTCTATCTCCCCAGGTCTATTTTCCAGATTTAGAGTCTCCTAGGTCTATTTTCTCCAGGTCTATAGTCTTCCAGGTCTATTTTCTCCAGGTGTATGGTCTCCCAGGTCTATTTTTCCTCATGTCTATATTCTTCCAGGTCTATCTCCCCAGGTCTATCTCCCACAGGTCTATTTCCCACCTGGTCTACAGTCTCCCAGATCTATCTCCCCCAAGTCTATTTTCTTCGGGCCTATAGTGTTCCAGGTCTATCTTCCCCCCAGGTCTATCTTCCGCCAGTTCTAAATTTTTCAAATGGTTGTTTGACCATGCCCTCGCACATTTTATGTGAAATGTCATACAGCAGTGTTGTGTCACGTCGTGTATTATCATTTACCTCAGATGGCATGCTACATATGACGAGTATCACACGCATGTCACTACTCGTGCCAAGTCACAAACCGTGCTACTTTGTGTGTGTGTGTGTGTGTGTGTGTGTGTGTGTGTGTGTGTGTGTAACACAGGCCATCTCGTTTTTCTCACGCAACTCTTGAGCAATGCCGCGTCATGTCTCGCGTTCTGTTACGAAAAGCGGTGGTCAGTCGGTGTTAGCGTTACCAGTTGACGTCAGCAATGGTAAGGGGTCAGTGGTGGTCAGATGACGGTCCGCTCCTGTCGAGGAGTTCATTCAGTGCATAGCCGTCACAAAACAACACAGTGTGAACACATGTTCATGTTGGTTACAGTAAACGGTCAGAGACCTGCCGTGACGTCATAACAAAGTGCTGACTGCCGTGACGTCATAACAACGTCCTGACTGTAATAACGTCATCATAATGTCTGACTGCTATGATGTCATCACAACGCGCTGACTGCCGTGACGTCATAACATCGTCCTGATTGTAGTAACATCATAGCAATCTGATTGTCATGATGTCATGAGTAGTGACGTCATAACACTGTTAACACGTGGGCATCATGACGCAAGCAGAACACTATAGGGTGAATAAGTTAGGGTCAGCAGTAGCCAGCACTGGTCAAATGCTGACAAGTCGTCCTAATACTGCATAGCTACCGCCAAGCAGTTTACTTCAAACACTGTTAGATGGTGGTCAGTAATGTTCAATAATGATCAATACTGCTCAGATAACAACAACAACAACAACACCCCCTGAGAAGACGTCATAAATGCACCGACGTGTCAACAACAGAATTATCTGTTTGGGTAGTGGTCAGTTGTGGTCAGCAGTGACCATGCTGTATTGGCCAGTGGTTGGAAGCGCTTGCCGCACGATCATGATAAGATTAAAAAAAAATAATAATGATAGCCCCGTCCCCCCTCTCCCCCCCCCCCCCCCCCCCCCCCCCCCCCCCCCCCCGCTTTTTCAGCACCCGAACGGTAGCGGTTTTTAGCAGTGCTTCGATACAGTCAGCAGCATAGGCCTTCTGCAATTCAGACTTAAACTATATTGGAATATAGAACACATCAATTAACTTGACATCGATATATGAAATGATAGGTCGTGAAGAGGATCGTACTTACATTTGAAAAAAGTAATATGACAAGTTACAAAACATGTCAGTGACGTACGCAGATATTTTGCATTGCAAGGGCCATTCTCAACTGATTTCACGGCAGTTTTCAAAAGTTTTATAAAAAACGGTGGGGAAGGGGGTGGTCAGGAAAAGAGGAAGGGGGGGGGGGGGGGGGGGGGGGGGGACTCATGTTCCAAATTTTCATTAAAGATGGGGACGAATGGAGGTCATTTGTGGAGGTGATTTGTTCTCTTATCTGTCAAATTCCTGTAAAAGCCATACCGACCAGCCGCCGTAGCGAATTGGTTAGCGTCGCGGACTCTCGGCTGGGAGGTGGTAGGTTCAATTCCCGTCAGAGTCATGTGGGTTTTTTTTTTTTTTCTATCCCGACCGCTCATACCCAGAGTGTAGTATGCCACAGGCTCAGGTGGGAAGACTGGGACCACATCGTTGAGTTTCATCCCACTTAATGGACGCGTCCCTGAGGGTGTTGCTCAAATTTCCTGACCAACACTGCAAGTGTCTGTATCTCTTGAGCCTGGCTGACGCCGGGATATGTTATGAAATAAGCGTAAGCGTAGCAGTACAGATCGCTGTCATGCATCACCATTTCATCATTCTCATTGGATTGATCATCATAAAACCATAGTCTAAATTTTTGTGGCCCTTCTGCCCATCGTGACATCAAGTCCTAAATTCCGCGTCTGCCTTCCTTCATGCTGTATGCGAGTCATGGGGGTGACCTGGACAGAGTTGTGGTGTCCTCTCCGAGTCACTAATGCCGGCTCTCTACTAAGCAATTGTTGTCATCAGTAGGGGGCTTAGTAGGGGGTGTCCTGCGTACGCTGGATCAGAACAGGCGGGCACCATTGAACACCACCGAAGTAACCCGGCATCAGTGCAGTGACATCGGTTTTCCTCTTGACGACCTGTCATTGACTGCTCCCTGTGGATCGCGGTGCAGGAGTCACGGGCCAGGCCGGGCTGTGGCTGTGGACCGGGTGCGGCAGCTGTGTGGGGTGTGGCTGTGGACCGGGTGTCGGAAAGGGTGGGAGTGGCTCTTTGGCCGTGTGTACCATGCATGTGTGGGTCACCATGAGAACAGAAAATAAGTCACTCTTTGGCCGAAGAAAAAAACCAGCGGCATCTGAAAGAAAAAAAAAAAAAAACAATACCGTCTACTATTTTTGGTAGTTTGACGACCGGGGATGTTGACTTTCTGCATCACATGGAACCCATGCGCACCATTTCACTCTCGTATTTGGGCTTTTTCTGTTTTTCTGATTGCATGGTGAAGGACTGATGGAACAACATTGCTTTGGCCGTGCCTACCAGCGGCATCTGTCCCATGGAAAGGGCCGAGTCACTCTTTGGCCGTGCCTACCAGCGGCATCTGTCCCATGGAAAGGGCGGAGTCACTCTCGCCGAACACGGGTTCTACCACGGAAACATGCTTCGCCGTCAACCCTATCTGTCGTTGATGGGTGAGTTTAACCTCCTATTGGCCTGAGGCCCTTAAGGACACGGTGCACTTGCAGACGTAGGTCTGCATGTCTTGTGACAACTTTTGTCGCAGGCAGTAGTGGGCGAGTTGCGTGTGGGGCCGTCGTCTTTCTCTCCCCGAGCTCTGGTTCCTCTTGAACTTCGTTCAATTTCAGCTGTTGGTCGGCCGACGATGGGCATCGGTGTATTTCGCCAAACTAAAGGCTGTCTTCAGGACCACCAAGGGGCCTTCTTCGTGCCCGGGTGGCAATGGTCCTGTGCCGCGTGAGGCCGCCGCAAGGAGGAAGCAGGACGAAAGTCGCCGGAGCGCAGCACGAGTCCCTAATATTCGACGGGTACAAACAGGCTGTGACCGAAAGGGCAATTCTTCAGCCCCAACGCCATAAGGAGTGCCTTCAGGTCTGCCAGGCTCAGAACATGATATCCCAGGCCACGGTAGTCGCAGTCGGGCAGCGCTCCATCGCCGATCGCCCCACATCTCCAAGAGGCGTCCCCAGCAACACAGACCAAACCCGCCATCACCCATACGGCTGGAAGGATCGCTGCGCCGCCTGACACTGACCTCTCACAGCTGTGCCCTTCAAAGGACATCTGCCACCTCTCCTTTGCGCGTCCGCTGCTGCGCCACACTAGCAGCGAACTGCTATCTATCTCCTCGGTCGGTTCTCTGTCATCCATACAGCATCCAACGACTCTGCACCTGTCCCCTAACAACCAATCACCACCCGCTTAATGCCGCTGATTTCATCCGCTCAGGCCCGATCCCCATGGCTTACAGCAAGAACTAGACCATACCTGCGTCGGGCTCTTACCGTATGTTATAACCTAACCTCTGGCCTTGAGTTTTAAAGATGAATTATCAGTATTTCGCCGGACAAAAGGGATAAACAAATTACAAGACAAAACGCAACGCGTTTCGACCTCTTTGGTCTTCTTCAGGCAAGACAAACATCATTCAGAACAATGAAAACGAAGAACATGCAATGACTCAGCTTCTCAAATTGGGCGCAAAATGGATGTTGAATGTCCTATACAGTTTACAGGAAAACAGTCATATTGACGGGAATGTGACTGCGTCATCAAACAAAACGACTGTCCAAGGACAGCCTTGATTTGGAGATATAGGAAAAGCATAACCACATAGGAACACACAACTCACACCATGGGGGGTGAAAGAGGAGGCAGGGGAATAGTACAGTCTGGATGTGTGTGTGTGTGGGTGGGGGGGGGGGGGGGGGGGGGGGAAGTGGGCAAGGGGGGGAAGGAGGGAGGGAGAGGGGAGGGAAGGGGGCGAGGAATGGGAAGGAGATGGGGAGAGGGGAGCAGGAGGCGAGGGGAGGGGGAAGAGGGACGGGGAAGGGGGGGGGGGGAGGGTAGAGTGAAGGAGGAATGGCACGTGGGGCATCTGATTCATGCGGCGAATGCTGCATTCCTGGCGTGTCGATGCCTTGCTTTTACACAGCCTGTCAACATCCTCCTTCCCCCCCTCCCCCCCTCTTCACACTGTGACCAGGTAATGGACCGCGACGCCTGACTATATTTAGCCCGCGAGATCGGCATTCACTGCTCCCTACTATACCATACTCGGGTCACAGCGGGTGACAGTCTGTTTTAACCTCCCCCTCCTTCACATCACACAGTAGTTACCGGCGTTTCGGGCACAAAACGCATCAGCTTGCAACACTGTTTCCTGTTGCGTTCTCCAATTAAAACATGTTCTAAATCGGCGAAACATGTTTCGGGAAATTTGAATCATGAACGTCGCCGCTTTAGTATCCACACGTGTCCAGGCAGGTCTGCATCGAAATGTTAACGTAATAGATCTTCGGTTCGATTCTGATTGATCGACTCCAAGCCTTGACTAGAGAGAAAGTGATAGAGAAACAAACAAATGAAAACAAACAAACAAAATAAACAAAACAGCGTCTCTTAAAGACACAGGGGTAGTAAGACACCAGCAATGACAGTGTAGACACTGTAATGTGACCGACAGCCATTAGGGCAGATCTGATGTGGAAATAAGCTGTACTTTGTGACGTATCTCATGACGAAACAGTTTCAAAACAGCCATGGCTTTACGTTAGTTATGCCTTTGTAGAAAGCACGTTTTAGTCACACTCTTTGTCGTGTGACATAGGCCAAGGGACATACGTCAATGCGCCATGAGTCTAACGTGACACGGATGGTGCATTGTTGGAGTGTTTCAGATGTGGACAGGTATGCAGTTGTGCGAAAACCATTGAAACAAGACATGATTACCATTGAAACACCAAAACAAGCTACAAGTTACCAATAAGTTATTTTCAAATTTTCAAGACATCCAGAGACAACTTGTAGAAGGACAACAACACACAACACACACACACACACACACACAACACACACACACAACACACAAACACACACACACACACAACATATATGCAATATATATATATTTCCATATATTATCAAGATATATATAGATTTATATATAATATATATAAGAGACAACTAAGTAAACACAAACGAAGAGACAGACCACACACACACACACAACACAGTACACACACACACACACACACACACACACACACACACACACACGCACACACACACACACACACACACACACACACACACTTCAGAACAATATCGTGCTTTGCAGACTACATTTTTGTGAAGGAAAAATATCTGTCCAGGGGACCAAACTAGGGTAGGAGCTGTTTGTGACCCCAGGCTCCACCATCTCATCCACTACGTGAAGATTCCAGACATCCTGTGACCATCCCCCGTAAAATGTGGCTGAAGTCTCCCTACTAGTGGTCTATTCTTTTTTTTTTCCGAAGTTATTTAACTTTCTCAATACGTATTTGTCATTCAAATCAGCCAAAACGAGGCAAAGCTTCAGAAACTATACAGAGCAGGTTACTCTCTCCTCAAGCTAACTTTGAGGGAATCACGTGTCAAACTTTCAGATGTCTCTGACAAGAATATCTAAGGAAAGTGTGTGGGCGCCCTACGCTAACAACAGCGCCGTATTCTTACAGCCGTCCTAAATAAAGCATTTTTTTCGTTATCTTCGGCACTTCTATGAATGAATCACATAGATGTGAAATTTTCAGATGTATTTGACAAGAATATCCTAGGAATATGTATGGGCCCTTTAGGCATACAACAATACCGTATCTTTACAGCAGTCCTAAATAAAGCATTTTTTGTCGGCATTTTTTTTTTTTATTAATAATCACAATTTATATGTGTATAGTAAATAATGTACGAGTATGAAATCCACCGCAAAGAAAGGATATTTTAAAAAGATAACACGATTTCTGAACTTGAACCATAATCCCCCCCCCCCCCCCCCCCCCCCCCCCCCTTGCTGAAGGGGCGAGCAAGCTGGAACTGGCTCTGTGACGGACAACACCTTGGAATGTTGCTGAAGGAAAGAGCAAGCTGGAACCGGCTTTCTGAGGGACAGCACCTGCCATGCGCGCGGCTATGGGAAAGAATGGGCAGACTACATCCTCAACGGAGTGTGCATTGCTGTTAGCTTACGGTCAGCTGGTAGTGTAAGGCGCCCACAAACGTGTCGAAAAGACAATGTCCAATAGGACCTATAAGATTTCTGTATGCCTGGAATATGACAAAAGGCGGTAGACAATGTCCAATAGGAACTGTAAGACTTCTGTATGCCTGGAATATGAAAAAAAGGCGGTAGACAATGTCCAATAGGAACTGTAAGACTTCTGTATGCCTAGAATGTAAAAAAAAAAGAAAAAAGGCGATAGCTGAAGGGTGTCTGGAAGCCAGAACCTCTTTAAGAATAGTTTCAAAGTGAGCTGACTGCATGCGAACATGCAAACAAACTTCAAAGAAACATTACTATTCCGCCAAACGAAGCAAACAGCTTACACAGAAACATTACTATTCCTCCAAACGAAGCAAACAGCTTACACAGAAACATTACTATTCGACCAAACGAAGCAAACAGCTTACACAGAAACATTACTATTCCGCCAAACGAAGCAAAAGCTTACACAGAAACATTACTATTCCGCCGAACGAAACAAACAACTTACACAGAAACATTACTATTCCGCCGAACGAAACAAAAACAACTTACACAGAAACATTACTATTCCGCCGAACGAAACAAACAACTTACACAGAAACATTACTATTCCGCCGAACGAAACAACTTACACAGAAACATTACTATTCCGCCGAACGAAGAGACAAACAACTTACACGACAAACGACGCGTTTCGACCTCTTTGCTCCTCTTCAGGCAAGACAAAGAACGTTCAAGACAATGAAAACGAAGAACGAACAATCACTTCTCTTCTCAAAAATGGGTGCAGAATGGAATGAAATCCACAAGAGGTCGAAACGCGTCGTGTTTGTCGTGTAATTTGTTTGTTCCTTTCGTTCGGCAGTATGTTGTTTTTTTTTTTTCTTTTAAGCCTCTTTAAGGAGTTAACGGCCAAAACATGTACATGGGAGGGGGAGTGTGAGGGGGTGGAATGGGGGGTGTGGGTGTGGGGTCCTTTGAACACCTGCTCAGTCGCTGTCCCTTAAACGTTTTCATGCTAGAGGAAAAACAAACAAACAAACCAACAGTTAAAAATAAGTGCCAGCAGAAACAATATCCACCCCAATTTGCACTTCGTCCATTTGCTCGGCTCTATAGGGGTTGTGGACACTGGTTTAACATAAGCGAAGAACACAAGTAGATTTTGCTCCAGTTCAAAATCCACTGAGGTTTAATAGCTTTATTGCTTATTCTTGAATAAACTATCACAGCTCTATTGCTTATTCTTGAATAAACTATCAAAGTTGACTCACTTTGTTATCAAGGTCATTATGTTTGGTTTGTTTTTGTTTATTCATAGAAAATCAATAACATCGAGCAACACCATGTTGGCACTTGTATATCGACGCTTGCTTTTTTATTTATTCATTATTATGTTTGTTTGTTTGGGGGGCGGGGGGGGGGGGGTGTTAGGGGGTGGAGGGACGGAGGGGAGAGTAGGGGGGGGGGAGGAGGGGTCTTAATCTCCATTGTAAAGATATTGACTCTGAAATAAAAGAATCAGAGATGGCGAACTTTTTTCTGGCTCTTGTGTCCAATCATTAGATATGACGAGTTCCAGTTTTTCTTTTCCTTTTTTTTATTCGTTTTTTTTTTTTTTCTTTTCGTGGGTGGAAATACAATCAAAGATAACCAGTTTCTTTTTTTTTCTTCGTATAAGGTGCAGCCCTTTGGTTTTTGCTTTTGTATAGATTTGTCGAAGTTGACCGCCTCCTGCACCTGTCCAGTCGTGTGTATCTTGTCTAAAATCATTAACAGTTTCAGCCTGCGTGTTTTGGTCCTGGTATAAGATGATCGAAGGTGAACAACGCCACGTCTTCACTGTTACGTTGAATGATCAAGATTGACCAACGTTCTCTTTTGTTTCTCTTTTCTTTCTTCTCTTGTCTTTTTTCTTTTCTTTTTTCTCTTTTCTCTCTCTTTTTTTTTTTCTTTTTGCTCTTGTGTAAAAATCAGTATTAAAAGCGACTTGCGATCAGTTTTGTGGGGAGCGGTCAACCTTGTCTAAAAGTAGACCACAAGTTTGTTTTGGTGTCCACATGCGTGATGCGGGGAGGACACGACGAGGTGTGTGTGTGTGTGGGGGGGGGGGGGGGGGGGGGGGGGGGGTAGGGAGGGTGTGAGGAATGAGGGACATGGGGGGCGGTGGATGTCGGGGGGGGGGTTGAGGGGGGGGGGGGGGGGGATATCCAGCGGTAAATTCCACGCACTGACAGCTGTTTATTTGCTCGCTTGCCTGCGCTAAGAACTGCAATCAGGAAGCCGTGACGGGTTGGGGTTTGCCGCTTCACCGACGCTCATCCTGCGTGCCATGTTGAAAATAGCGCCCCCTAGTGCTGCCTGAGTTACCTTCCCTGTTGACGGGGATTTGTCTCGCTTTGTGGCGCCCTTTTTTTTCTGCTTGGGGGTGACCGCGGTTCGTAACATGAAGACAATAGGGGTTGTGAAAGTGTTGGGATGCCCTGGGCCGAACATACCGTCTGTTTACCATCCTTTACACCTCTGCCCTTCTCTGCTTGGCCAGGTCGTCGTCCACCTAAGTTCTGCATCTCACCTGTCCATCTCTCTCTCTCTCTCTCTCTAATCGCGTGGATAATAGATAATTTGTATTGAACTGTACAAGATCTCGTTATTGTTTGTTCCTTTTAATAGGTATTTGCCTTAATTTGATCTTTAAATGCATTAATTTGATCATTAATTTTGTTTTCTTTCCTTTTGCTCCGGGGCTGGGTGGAAAAAAAAAAGCATTTGTATTGTTTATCTGATTTTCCTCGTAAAATAAAATTTCGCTCTCTCTCTCTCTCTCTCTCTCTCTCTCTCTCTCTCTCTCTCTCTCTCTCTCTCTCTCTTATCGCATGCAAACAAAACACACCCTGTCCCCACCCCACCCCTATCATCATCCCCCACCCCCATCCACCCATCTCTTCCGTGGGGGACACCGAGAATCTTTCAGTATGAATTAATTAGCATCTCCACCTTCCGGAAATTCAATGGTGATCATTGGATCTTTCAGTATGAATTAATTAGCATCTCCATCTTCTGGAAATTCAATGGTGATCAATTGCTATGCTTGGGGCCGGATTAGCTCAGTGGTAGAGCGCCGGACTCGTAATCTTGGTAATCCTGGGGTTGCGGGTTCGAATCTCCGCCGGGCCGTTTCGGTACAGGGGCATTTTCCCCTCGGAGTTAACATTAGTTCTGACTCCATTTCCCATGCAGTCCTTCGAATGAGACTATAAACTGAGGTTCCGTGTGTGAACGCACGCACCACATCTTGCACAAACGTAAAATCCCATCACCAACTTTCGTAAGAGAAGGCCAGTTTGGCCGTTGGTATGGATGACATGTTACACATAGCATACACCTTCCCCGAAGCTGGAGTATGGCTGCCTTAATGGCGGAAAAAAAAAACGGTCATACACACTGCCTTTGTTGGGTAGATGGGATTAATCCTTGCTTGTCTATACAGGGAATGTCCGCAGGAGTATCAGCCTGCGTACGCAGAAAAAAAAAATTGCTATGCTGAGCAATTACGCATATTTTCTTTTTTTTTTTTTTTTTTTTTTGATCCCTGCTGTGTATTATTTCTTATGCCTTCATGGCATATTTGCCAGTCTTTTGTTATGAAATGAAAATGTCTCACAATTTTTTTTTCTTTGTCCCGCCGTCATGCCGGGCTGAGGGCGGGAGCGATGTCTGTGGTAACGTGTGCGCCACTCTCCTTCATCTTTTATGATACTCATTGGATTTGTTCTCTCTCTATTATACCGTCGACAGGTGTGTGTTTTTTCTTCGCTGTTTGTTTGTTTTGTTGTTGTTTTTTTTCTGTTGTTATTTGGTGGCTTGTGCTTGTTTGGTTCTTTGTTTTCTCCGCATTTCTGGCCCATTTATGTATTTTCGTTGTAGAAAATGTTTTTTTTTTTCTTTTTTCTATTTAGTCTTTTTTTTTTGTAACAATCTTGACGAAGAAATTATCAGCAATTGAAACGGGCTGTAGTCTCCCATTCTGCAGTACACTAATAGACATGTAGATCTAAAAAAAATCTCAATGAAATCGCACCAGCGTGAACACAAACGATGATGATGATGATGATGATGAGGAGGAGGAGGAGGAGGAGGAGGAGGTGGAAGCCGATGACGATGACGATGATGATGACGATGATGATGATGATATGATGATGATGACGATGATGATGATGATTATTATATTATTATTATTATTATTATGAAGAAGAAGAAGAAGAAGAAGAAGAAGAAGAAGAAAGAAGAAGAAGAAGAAGATGATGATGATGATGATGTTGAAGCCAATGACGACGACGACGACGACGACGACGACGACGATGATGATGATGATGATGATGATGATGATGATGATGATGATGATGATGATGATGAAGCCGATGATGATGATGATGATGATGATGATGATGATGATGATGATGATGATGATGATGATGATGAAGCAGCCGATGACGATGATGATGATGATGATGATGATGATGATGATGATGATGATGATGATGACGAAGACGATGGTGATGATGATGAAGTGTTCTGCCAAACGTCCAGAGAAGGAAGGGTGGGTTCGAATCCCATCAGAGTCATGGGTTTTTTTGCCCCGACCGGCTCCTACCCAGAGTTGAGTTTGCTGCGGACTCAGTTGGGGAAGACTGGGACCACACAGTCGAGTTTCATCCACTTAATGGATGCGTTTCTGAGAGTGTTGCTCAAATTTCCTGACCAACACTGCAGGTGCCTGTATCTCTCGGGCCTGGTTGACGCCGGGATATATTATGAAAGGAAGCGTAGAGTACAGCCCTGTCATGTAGTCTCAGACCGAAATGGAAATCCGTAGCATCATCTAATCATCCTCATTCTCATCGATCAGCATTAAAAAAAAAAAAAAAAAGTCTCAAGTTCTGTGGCCCTTCATGCCCTGCTCTCATGGTGACCTCAGTTTCGATGTCTCTCCACGTCTGTCTGGCCTTGGTTGGTTCCGTCGGGGTCACCGGTATCGGCGGCGAGTCATGGGGGGGGGCTGTCGTTGGACGGACGTGGTGGCGCCCTCCGGAGGGGGAGAGCTCACTCACGCCGGCTCCGCGACTAAGCAATTATTGTCGTCAGTAGGGGGCTTAGTAGGTGGTGTCCTGCGTATGTTAGATCAGAACAGGCGCCACTGAACACCACCGAAGTGACTCGGCAGCAGTGCAGTGTCTCCTCGGTGGGTTGCCTCTTGACGACTTGACATTGACTGCTCCCTGTGGATTGCGGTGCCGGGGGCTGCGGCGGGACCAGCCGGGCTGTGGCTGTGGACGGGGTGTCGGAATGAGCGAGTGGTGTCAACACACTGGATCTTCCCCATTGTTCAGTGGTGCCAACACACTGGATCTTCCCCATTGTTCAGTGGTGTGTCAACACACAGGACCTTCCCCATTGTTCAGTGGTGTCAACACACCGGATCTTCCCCATTGTTCAGTGGTGCCAACACACTGGATCTTCCCCATTGTTCAGTGGCGTCAACACACTGGATCTTCCCCATTGTTCAGTGGCGTCAATACACTGGACCTTCCCCATTGTTCAGTGGCGTCAACACACTGGATCTTCCCCATTGTTCAGTGGCGTCAACACACTGGATCTTCCCCATTGTTCAGTGGTGTCAACACACTGGACCTTCCCCATTGTTCAGTGATGTCAACACACTGAATCTTCCCCATTGTTCAGTGGTGTCAACACACTGGATGTTTCCCAACACTACGGCAGTGGAACACCATAGTTCAGTGCTGTCAACACACTGGATCTTCCTTCAATACTACGAAAGCTTAGTTATTGCTATGCTCTCTGAAAAACGAAACAGCTGGCAGATTAACCTCAAACTAAATTAAGTCCCTTTCGGATTCGTTCCAAGGACTGACCCTCAGCACTTGTGCCTTAAGAGGTTATCTTTATATATATGTATATATTTTTTTTTTCTAGTTGTCACAACAAAATGTGGCTTGTTTTGTTCTTTCGTGATTTTCTTTTGCTACTTAGGTGGCACCTTTGGTTGGTTTTTTGAAAACTCAACAAACATACTACGGTATTGCACACCAGCCTTTTACTGGGATAACATTCTTCTTAAAACCGCAAAAAACAGAGGTGTTAAGTTACCATATTTCGCGGTCACTAAGGAGAAACAATCAGGTTTCGAAATACCGGTATCTGACCAGGAGTTATACGCTGGTCAACAAAAGTTAAGGGGCGGAAGAACAATCCTCTCTCAAGAGCAAACAACAAAACACATCCATCTGATAGGATAATTTAATTTGACATTTCATCTTCCGACTCAACTGAAAAAAAACATCAACACGACACACTTCATCACCTTGACAGGCATCAGAATGACCCCCCCCCCCCCCCCCCCCCCCCCCCCCCCCCCCCTTTCGAAAAGTTTCAAGAAATGTCAATTCAGTTTGTTCATGTTCAGTAGCTGGTGTGACCACCATTTGCCGCCAGACATTCCGCCAGCCGTCGCCGCATGGAGTGGACGTGGTTCTGCAGCACCTGATGAGGGATTGCGAGAGCCACTCCTGCTGCAGGAACTGGAACAGCTGAGCAACATCAACAGGCGCAGGATGGTTGTCCATGACTCGGCGTCCGAGGATGTCCCAGAGGTTTTCGATGAGTGCCAAGGCCGGGGATCGGGCTGGCCAGTCCATACGGACAACCTGCTGACGCTGCAGGAGGTCCCTGACCACCAGAGCCCGATGAGGAGTGGCGTTGTCATCTTGAAGAATGGAGCCTGGTCCCATGGCCTGGAGGTGGGGATGATGATAGGCCTCACAATCTCATCTCTGTGCCTGTTTCTGTGTGAGAGTACTTCTATTAAGGTGCAGAGAGGTTCTGCCGTGAAGATGGAAGCCACCCCACACCATCACGGACCCGCCTCCATAGCGATCGTGCTCCTGAACGCAGACGTCACACAAACCGCTCCCCCACCAGTCGCCACACGCGCCTGCGGGCATCACAGATGGACAGAGTAAAGCGTGACTCGTCCGTGAAGAGCACCCTGCCCCACTGCTGTCTGTTCCATCGCTGATGGCGGCGGCAGAACGCCATACGAGCCCTGGCGATGACGTTGTGTGAGAGGCGGAAGCACAGCAGCTGCCCTTGAGTGGACGCCCAGCTTCATGCAAGCGACGTCGAACGGTCTGAGAGCTGATGAGGACGTTAGCTGCTGTCCGCAGGTTACTTCTCAACGTCCTGGCAGAGATGAATCTGTCTCGAAGCGCCGACAGCTGGAGATACCGATCGTGTCGCCGAGTCGTTGGTCTTGGGCGTCCAGAGCGGGGGCGTTCTTCAGCACTTCCAGTGGCTTGAAAGCGTTGGTTGAGGCGCTGGATGACAGAGTGGCTCACTCCCAGTCGTCTGGCCACTTCCCGACCGGAAACGTCGTCCTGGAGCCATCCCAGTGCCCGCCCGCGATCGAGTGTTGAAAGTCGTGTGTCTAGGTGGCATGCTTATTGAGAGCCCAGGTTGTCGCCCTTAAAAACACATTTGCGTTGAACTTTTGCTGAGCAGTGTTTACCACAACCATGACTTGCACGTACACTGTGCCAGAAATCTGCAGCAGCTCTGCTTCTTCGGCAAGAAGCAACCAAATTTCTGTCAATTTCTCGTGAATTTGTAACATTTTGAGCGTCCCTGACAACAGTGTTGCTGGCTTACAATGGGTGTGTAAAGCAGGTTTGGGCACGTGCAGCAGCAACTGAAGTTGCGGTGTCGCTCAAGTTGCGCCTTTCTCTCCATTGTTGTCTTGGTGTAAAATAACAGTTTGTAAAACTACTGAAATCTGAAG